>CATIWQ010135298.1:0-27005 GCA_949673415.1 Euphorbia schlechtendalii | reverse complement strand
TCTATATATTTAGGTTCTCTAATCTTTCATACCTATATTTACTCATTTTTCATTCTAACCCTCTTATCCAAAAATATACATTATTTTATTTTCTTTTTATTTTATCTTCCTTGTTGATCTTTAGAGCTAGCCCTTCCCTGTGGATCGATATCTTTAAAAACTACATCGCAACTGTATACTTGCAGTTATCATCATTTTTCTATTTGATAAGAGGTACTGACAACACCTATATTTTTAATGAACAAGTTTTTACACCATTGATATATAGCCAAATCTTGTAAACAAATCATTAAACTTATCAGTAGGAAAGTGGCAAACAGACATGGAGCGGTGGGCCAAGAGCGCGTAGAAGATGATAGGCGCAGTACACCGGGTTGTTTAAAAAGAAAAGCACCGAGTTTGGGACCTAGGAAAGAAGGTTGAAAGAGAAAGCGGTAAATGTTTTTAGATTTGTTTGAACCCGAATCCACCATCTCTTAGTGCGGAGTCACCACCTGGATTAGCTCTTTCCAGGAATTAGAGTCTTATGAGGCTTAACGTCTGGGGGACGGCCTAATAAGACACGGAGATTCAGGTTCGGGATAAGTTGCTTATTTCTCATTGAATCACATTATATTATTTCTCTTAATTGTGCACATTCATGCTTATGTCATTTTCGATTTCAAATGCATGATTCATGTATGACGAAAATAATAAACCATTCACAAGGTGAAATAATAAACAATCCACAAAGCAGTAAGTAAATGCGAAAAATAAATATTACTAGGCTTCAAAGTTCGAGGGATGCAACCACCCGCTAACCTATTAATTACATTTCCCAAAAAAAAATTACGATACCCGAAGGAAAATTAAAATCTTAAACATACATCTAATCCTAATCTACCCGCATCCACAAAGGTTAGCACATGGGATATCGTATGTATGTTCAATTTTGAATTTAGCAAGGCCAGTGTGGCCTAAAAAAATCAATCGTGATCATGAGTTTGTTATTTAAATAAATAGTTCGTTTTATTAGCACGTTGGTTGCTCATTTTAATTAATGAAATTGTTCGCATGGTAAATTGGTGAGGGCTGTTATCTGAGAATATGTTTTATTCCCTTCGGGGGGGTATTCTAACGTACATCTCCTTTTAATAAAGAAAAATAGATGAAGAAGAATTACAACATTTGAATAAAATAAAAATCCTAGGTTTGAAAATGATATCAGAAGAAGAAGAAGAACACCGAAAGCACGGAAATTGCAGTTCTAGGAACTCAGAGGCTTACCCTTATGGAATGAATCCACTTTGAAGATATCTGATAGGCCATTGAAAATCCTCCTCGTCCTTTTTTTTAGGTAAAAAAAATTGTTGTGCAAGTCCAAAAATATTCATCTTAATTCTTGGAAGCAGTTCTAAAAGCTATATTTTTCTGTAAATTTTTCAGGGTCCCGATTATCGAAAAAGACCCAACTATTTATAGGAGAAATCCTGAAAATCCAAAGTTCGGCGAGACCTCGCCAAGTTTGGCGAGGCTCCCTCGCCATGTTTGCCGAGGCCTCGCTAAACTCCTTGGCGAGGCTTCCTCCCCAAGTTTTGCGAGGCAGCCTCGCCAAAGTGTTTTGGCGAGGCTCGGCTCGCTAAAGCCCATTTCTCGACGAGGCCTACCTCAAACCTGAGATTCAATCTCCCTCAGGTTCCTGTTTCTAAAAAAATTTATTTTATGTATTTTCATACTTTTTAATTTTTGAATTAAAAGAATAAAAATAATTTTATTAAAGACATCCTTTTGAATTTAGAGACGAAGAGGATTCCCATTCGGATGAATCAGGATACTCGAAAATTGTGATTCAAGAATAAAATCTCGAAAAGTCATCATCATTGAACGCGTAAGCTGGTACGAAATCCCGTGCTCACAACTTGCGATATTCTTCCATGGGCATGCAAGCAATTAAGATAAGCATATGCATAAAGATTTAGCAAAAATAACAATTCATTGATGAACTTAACAAGAGTATAAATGTTTCAAAATATTTGACTCCTGCCATTGATTAGCCCTTTCAGGTTTTCTAACCAATGTATTTGCTTTTCTCTTGATGTCCTAAGTTTTTCCTGAGCCACCCTTTCGGGTTTTCAACTCAAAGGACTATTCATTTTCGGTTTTGAAAAGAGGCCCTAATATTTACTCAACTAGCGGAGTGCTAATTAACAGGATAATTACAAATTTATTTTTTATTGGTATCCCTTTGTACAGATATATTTCTGTCACCTATGCATGCTAGCAATTGTACCAGTCTTGGTTGATTTGATTGATAGAATGGTTAGCATCATCCATATCTATGACTTCAATTGTTATCTCGCTCAGTGTTTCTGATCGATTGGTTGGTGCTCATGCCATTTTACTAGCTTGAGGTGTATGCAATGATGAGTATTGGTGCTTGATCATCAACGTTTCTTTATGGATTCAATTATTTTCCAACGATATGTGATATGTTAGGGATCAAAAGGCTTTGGATCCGGTAGCTTGATTCCATCGAGGGTGTATAGTTTACGTTCAATTTTGTCATGATCGTCCCATAAGTGTTGGTGAGCCATGTGATGGAATTGTTGAAGTGCTCAACGATTTGACCACTTCTTTGTGTTTTTGGCACTAGCATTTTGTAAGCCCATTGCGCTAATTATTTGACCATTTTAGGGGTGAATAGTTTACATTCAGCAGTGTCATGATTGGCCAATGAATGTTGGTGAGCTGTGTGATAGAGTTGTTGACATGCTCAATGGTATGACCCCTTCTTTATGTCATTGGTATTGCGCCGGTTGTTTGACTCTCTTTTTTTGGGAACATAACTTTAGTTTGCTTTGTTGACTTTTCGGTCCATTCTAGTTTTGACCATTTTGACTTTTGCTTGATTGACTTAATAGTCAGTGGATGTTTCATGCTTGGAGATCTTTTTATTGATCTTTCATCTTTATAGGATGAGGCAAATGCTATCACGCGTTGTCTAAGTACCTTTGTTTATCTCTCACTTTACCTCAAGAGTCAAATCATTTGAACTTATTATATGGGATCCATTTATACCCAAATTAATTTCATGACATGATGTATTATACATGCTAAAAACATTATGCATATGTTTATGAAAATGTGTGATGTCAATCGATAAGATATCAAGCAAGTAAAAAAAGTTCAATATATTCAAAAAATTTAGAGGCCTCATGGGCAAAGTTGCTAAAAGCTAATTTATTACATCATCATCCTACGATTATCTTCCCGCTCTACTACCCTTTGGGAGGTTTCCCCATAGGTTAGTCCATGGATTCGAAATGCTCCATCCTCTCTACCTCGTCAAACACTTCTTGATAACTGGAGAAAATATCAAACCCAAACTTGTTTTTGTATGATGGTAGAAGTTTGGTTATCATCTCTGGTAGAGTTAAGTGAGCCTAAATCCTGACCTGTGTAGCCATCCAAAGCTCATAATAGCCTCTAGATTTTGCATTTTGGTTTCCATTTGAGTGTTAAAACCATAATGCCCCGTCATAGCCTGAGTGAGACTATTCTAATCGGTAGCTACGTCCAGCGGAAGGTGACTGTACCATTCATTGACCGAGTGGCCCAAGGTGACGATGAAGAGTTTATCCATCATTCGTTCACTGAACCTTAATGCCCTCATCACTGTTTGATAATGTGTTAAATGAGCATGCGGGTCTCCGGAGCCCACATACTTCTCAAACTACGGCTTCACAAAGTTTGGTGACAACCTATCTTCTTCTTCAATTGTCTGCTGTACAGGGTATGTGTTCATTAGATGACCATTGTGAGTGGCCAAGAACTGTTGCTAAAATTTTGCCATACTTAGTTTTTGGAGAATAGCATTCCTAGTGCTTGGATAAAAGCCATATTGCCCCTGGGGAAAGGTAATTCCCTTAGGAGTTACTGCAAAATAGGGCAGTTGAGGGGAAACTTAGAACTATGAGGAAAATGGCACACTCTAATTAAGAACAGATTGTTGGGCCACTCCTTGATAAAAGGTCCTAGTGTGAACATTGGCTGACCAGACTATCCCGAGAATAAGTGATTCTCAGAAGGATTGGTAAAATTATATCCTGGCTGACCAATCTGAGCATAGTTCTAATTTAGTTAACTTTGTCTTACCCCGAACTGGTAAAAGGTGGTAGGAGCTGGGTGCACCGTATGAGAAGTTGAAGGCCCCCCTGTTCTACAATGACTAGTCGGATCATTGAAGTTAAGGGTGGCCTCTGGGTTGGACACCAAATCATGAACGCTCCCGATGTGCTAATGAATAAGTGATGCTAGTTGGTTACTAATTTTGCAAAGGTATGCAGGGCATCTGCAATCTCGGTAGTCACTGATGATTGTTGAGAATCTTATCCATTAAGAAAGGGGTAATCCTCCCCCGCAACTTCATCTCACGGATCGGCCATGCTATTGACAGATGCACGCTGAACTGAATTCGAATCTAAACCCGAGTCTTCACTTGAGTTAGTGTGTCAAATCCCCTCCAAACTATGCAAGATTGGAGAAATTCTTCCAAGCCCTTTTAATCAAAAGTAGAAGATCAGACCATGCATATAAGATTCATGATGTGATTAGTGTGTGAGATATTAATGTTATGGCTGTATACACAAAAGGGTTAACATACCATGATGCTAGATAAATAGTATGTTTGTCAATCCACTTGAAACAAACAGTGTTAATCACTAGATAAGGTGATAAAAAATGCGAATGAAAGTCCAGCCCTTGGGGGTGGGTTTGAGATCCGCAAACTATTTGTGGAGTAGCGTGACAGGAATGGTGTATTGTAAATGTGATGAGGCGACCAAGTTACCTCTGTGGTAATAGGTAAATAATTCGAGATTTCATACTATGACTAGATCTCATGAAATAAAAAGGTTCCATTAATTTCAGGTAACTAGTGCAGTGTACCTTGATGAAATTATGTTAAGTTCAAAGTGCATGAAGATAACTACTTGATGTAGCCATTAAATGGATGTTTTGGTTCTTTTGCCCAATTAGGGAAGATTCTCGGATGCCAGTGTGGGCATCATTATAAAAAGGGTATGCAGTGATGCATGAGTTATTGCCCTTAGCGGGTGGATAGTTAGGGTGGAACACCTCGAATATTGGTAAGGTAGGGTTTTTGAAGTAAGTTCATCCCGTGTGGGCTTAGGTTTGGATATTAACCAGGATATCACATGATATGGGGAAATATAGTTTGGATTCTCTTATTTAGGTCTTTAGTGTGTATAATCACCCCGAATGGGCTACGAATCAGACGCCAAGTGGGCATCGCGCAAAGATATGGGCATGTTTACCTTGCATGGGCTTAATAGTCGGACATCATTTGGATGTCATGCTGAGAAAGGGTAAATGATGTTTCATGATTCTAATTAGTTTCATGTTATCCTAGGGTGACACGATCTCAAGTGTTAACTAATCCTAAGTATGGGTGACACCAAATTGGTATCATGATGATGAGAAGAAGATATGTCCATTTTACATTGTTAATATAATGAGTGTGTGCATTCAAGTATCTGCATTAAGATTCATGGTTAGCATGGCACATTTGTACAATGCATGATGAATCGAAAGCGGCAAAAACATTAGTACAGAGCATACAATATCCAACTTCTAACCGTACAACTCCCTCCCTTAGGGTTTTTGGCTAGTCGCTATCATAAGTTTGGTTCATCTTAGTACCACGAGGATACCTAGGAGCACACCTGTAAGAAAATATAATGCATGGTCATTTGTTGGGTAACACCCTAGAGAAAATGCCAATGGCTTATTTACATGAGGTTTGTAAATGGATTGCTGATGTAGAAGGTTCTTGTTGCACTAAAATACACTCCAAGCCTCTCCCCAAATGGGTTCTAAGAAGGGCGGTACATGCGATATGGCAACAAGTGCTCCACTTGCTCAAGTACAATCTTTTCTCAAGGAGGCAGATTAGTATAAGAGAAATCTTTGCGGTAATAGGGTACCTTAAACTTACATGCTAATCCCTTCTATTGCAATGCGTTATTAGGAATATGTCATAATTAAAAAAATATGGAATAATGTAATCAATAATTTTAGGTACTTATCCAAAATCTAAAACATTTGAAAAAAAGTTTATGAAAAATCCCCAGCAGAGTCGCAACGGTGAGCAAATGACACTAAGAGAAATGGGCCAAGAGCAAGCTAAGATGAGAGCCCGGTCCACTGGGGTGTTTTTGTAAAAATAAAATTACCAGGTCGGGAACTTGAAAGGTTTAAAATAGAAAGAGAAACATTTTAGATCATCACAACTCGAATCCACCGTCTCTTAGTGTAGAGTCACCACCTTAAGTTAGCTCCTCAAGGAATCAAAATCCTGTGAGGCTTAACGTCAGGGGACAGCCCACTGAGATACAGAGATTAGGGTTCGTGATAAGTTGCTTACTTCTTATTGGATTACATTATATTACATCTATAGAAAACTGTATTTCTTAATTGTGCATATTTAAACTTATGTCATTTTTGAGTTTGTAATGTATGATCAATGAGCATGCAGAAAGCAAATAAATCCATATATAAAGCGATAAATAAATGCGGAAAAGTAAAAATTAAGATTACAAAACCTCGAGGGATGCAACCACCCACCTAATCTATCAATTATATTTCCAAAAAATAATTGAAATTGCGATACCAGAAGGAAAATAAAAATCCTAAGCATACATCTAACCTACTCTACCAGCATCCACTAAGGTTAGCACATGCCATAACCAACATTTGCACATATGTTCCATTTGATTTTGGCGATGCCCATGTGGCCTAATTGAAAAAAATCGACAATTGTAAATTTCTTACTTAGAAATAAAATAATGTTCATTTTATTAACACATTGGTTGCTCATTTTAAGTAGTGAAAATGGTCTCATGGAAAAAATACGGGGACTGTCATCCGGGAATAATTTTTATTCCCTTCGGGGTATTCTAACAAGAATCTTCATAAATTATTAAAAGAAGAAGGAAATGTATAACAACATAATAAAAGAAAATAAGAATAATCCTAGGCCAACATGTTGAATAAAATAAAGTACAGGATGCACGAGATAAAGCAACTCTAGGAACTTAGAGGCTTACCCTTTCGACGCGAATCCACCTTGACATACCCGCTTGACCTTTGGGAGTGCTCCTCGTTCGTCTTTAGTTTTTTTAGTGTTTGATAAAAAAAATTTCATAATTAAAACTTATTTTTTAACCCCAAAAGAAAAAAAAATTGTATTATAAAAAAAATTGATGTTTAAAAAGAAAAGCAGAGAGTTATTTCATCTTTTTTTTGCTAAAAATTTGTAGTCCCTTTTCTACTGAAAATTCTTCCTATTTCTAACGGGAATTTCCCAAAATTCCAAAAAAGAAAGAAATTCCGGTGAGGGTGGATGTCCTTGCCGGAATTCCGACGAGGATGGCGTTGGCCTCACCGGAATTCTGGCGAGGCCATTGACGGCCTCACCGGAATGCTAGCAAGACCAGTTACCCCGATTTTGTGGATTTTAAATTCTTTTTTTTATTTTTAATTTTTAAAATAAATTTAATTAATTAATAATTATTGTAATTAATTACTTAAAAAATTAAAATATTAATTAATTTGTACTAAGGCCTAATTTTTCAAAGTCATTAGAAATAAATAAATTAAATCCTTAAAAGAAATTAGTGACGAGGAGAACTCCCGTTTGAAGATCGCTGGATAATCGAAAATTTGTGTGATTCAAGGATTAAATCCTGAAAAGCCATCATCATTGAACACGCGAGTTGGTACAAAATCCCGTGCTCACATTAGTATTACATAGTTTATAAAGATATAGACTCAACAAAGCTAAGTTAGCTTTTATGTGGAAAAGCTGAGTATATTCGACACTTAGAGAACTAATTGACACATATGCGGTTAACATTTTCTATGAGAGAAGAATGTTCTCTTTGATGCTTTTCAAGAGAAAATGCGCTAAAATTAAAGAAGAGAGTACGAAATGTTGGAGAATCATCACTAAAGTCCAAGATAAAAGGAATCCTCTGACATGCGTCATTTCTTAGTATCCTCGCGCATCTCTACAATGTCAACAAGTTAACAAATCATAGAAAATCCACATTGCATCTCGTGTGCCTCTCAATCAGAATGGATTGCTTGAAGGAAATGAGTTTTTGAAGCATCAAGATTAATAGATTAATCTCTCACTTCAACGTTTGAAATCTCTATCTCTAAACGTCTTAGAATTTGTTTCAAACGAGAAAGTTTGGAAGATTTGAAGAGAAGAGAAATTGAAGAATTGTTAGGATGAGAAGTTTGTAGTGGCTACTTCTAAGACCTTCAAACTATAAATAGAAGACTGAAGCAGACATTCAAACTTGGAGAATCACTGTTCACCACTTTTCTACTGATAAGTTTAATAACTTGTTTGCAAGATTTTGGCTTTAAAGTACGGGTGTTGTCAATACCACTTATCAAATAGAAAAATGATGATAACTGCAAGTATATAGTTGCGATGTAGTTTTAAAAGACATCTAAACTACAGGGAAGGAATTCGGTTCTAAAGATCAACAAGAGTAATGGAACAAAGAAAATAAAATAGATAATTTTATTGTTGATGGGTTGGTTGTGATATGATGGTAAATAAATAGATAAATGTATAAATAGATTAGAGTAGAAGAAATTGGTATAGATTATCCCTACGAATAAGTATAACAAAGAAAACATGCAAAATCATCAAAGATATTAGGTGCACCAGACTATTTTAACATATTCGATTCTAGACACTCAGATATTCAATTATTCACCGCAGAGCAACACATGAAATGACTTTTCTAAGTCTAGTGAAAATGAATTAAGATGATTATATAAACCTGGATAACAATAATACTATGCTTAGTACGGGTCGCTCTCACATAGCCATATTTAGCAAGTTACCATTCCAAAAATGTTGGCTCACTAAACAGCGTTATAATCAAAGATCCAGTAATTATATACAATCTTGTTAACCCCGAAATCACTCTTAAAGTTAACTCAAAAGCATATAACTTGATTAATATAAAAGACTCACATAAAATACACAATTTGACACATAGACATATCATAAACTTCGAAATAAAGTATAAGTAGAAAACAAAGCAAAGTTGTAAGGTATGCAAGTGACAGCTAAAGTTGATCAAACAGTGTCCACTCTTTAATGGGAGTCATCAATTCCCACAATTCCTACATCTGCTTTGAATTCGATCTCAACCCCGTACAGAACCTTTGCTAAGATGTTATTCTTTGTGAATATTGAATAAATGAATATTGAAGAATGAAAACTTTTTATTGATAAGTGATTTGCAATTACACTTATACAACAATCGCTCGAATATGTACAGAAATCTAGTGATCGAAATAAGGTTCGAATCAGTTATACATTTTCTCGCTAACTTAGAACGAAGCGAAATCAACACGATTTTCTCTCTAAAACGAAGTATGCACATATACACTATATAACACATACCACACCTATCATCCCCTACCATTCCACACGAAATTGGTGGGTCTTGAAGCCTATTTATAGAGTACGAAAGGTTGAGTCTATCTAAACGAAGAGTTGTGTCCATTGGCGAAGAGTTGCATCACTTTATTTTGATTGGATGTAAAGATTCATCCTCATCCACAACGGAAAGGCACCTTTTCATGATTGCTTGACTTCCAAAAGGTGTCTTTTCGATTGGTAGTTGATGGCGGTTGATGGTTGTTGATCATTGTTATCTAGCGATTGGTAGTTGATAAGAGATGACCACTAACTGTCACAAGTCACGACTGCGAATATCATGTCACAATCGTGAACATTGATTAAAAGTTTTATGTTTATGAAGAGTGAAAAGTCACGAACGTGAATAGATGTCATGATCATGAAATGCTATTTCTTCATTATTCTTCTTTGCTACATTGCTGATCTTTGACAACTTTGATCCAAAACCAAATCTTTAAGTTCCACGCATCGTTTTGCACCTTTTTCACTCTTTTTCCATAGAATTCCACTTTTGATCATTTTACTCCCAAAATTTACCTAGTTTTTGCATTTACATCAAAAATAACTACATACAATGTGAAATCTTTTATATGAAGTATAAAATGACTTAAACCATAGAGTTTTATGATTGAAAATATCATGATTATAAGTGTAAATATAAACTTATCACATCCCCACACTTAACTTTTACCTTTTCCTCAAGGTAAACAATAAGAGTGTAAAGAATAGTGATAAGTGTATAATTACACTTATTATCATGATAATTTTATACAATAAACACTATAGTTTGAATCATTTTTATACTTCATATAAAAGATTTCATGTTGTATGTAGTTGTTTTTTATGCAAATGCAGATACTAGAAAAATCTTGGGAGTAAAATGATCAAAAGTGGAATTCTATAAAAATAGAGTGAAAAAGGTGCAAAAAGATGCGTGGAACTTAAAGATTTGGGTTAGGATCAAAGTTGTCAAAGATCGGTGAAGTTATAAGGAGATTTCTGAAGAAAACTCCATTCACGGTCACGACAATCATTCGCGGTCGCGACCTGGTCACTTCAGAACAGAAATCTGCCAACAAAAGATTCACAGTCGTGAATCACATATCGCGATCGTGACATGGATGGTTTTCTGGTATTATCTTCTTAACTACCAACTGCCAGATAAGCATGATCAACTACCATTAACCACCATCAACTACCAATGAAAAGACACTTATCAAGAGTCAACCAATCATGAAAATGTGCTTATCCATTGTGGATTAAATCAAAGCCTCTCAACCAATCACATTGAAGAGATGCAATCTTTCACCAATGGATGTGACTCTTCGTTTAGATAGACACAACCCTTCAAACTCTATAAATAGGGCTCCAATGCCAACCAATTTCGTGGGTGGTATACCTTCAGTGCAATAAAGGAAGTGCAGAGAAAAAAGGGTTAAATATAGTTTGTGTATAGTTAGATTCGCTACGTTCTTAAGTGTTAGTGAGAAAATGTTTAAGTGATTCGATTCCTTGTTTCGATCACTAGATTTCTCTACATATTCGAGCGATTGTTGTATAATTGTACTTGCAAATACTTATCAATAAAAGTTTTCGTTCTTCAATATTCGTTTATTCGATATTCGTAAAGAATAGCATCCTAGGAGAGGTTCTGTACGAACAAAGACCGAATTCAAAGTAGATGCAGGAATTGCGAGAATTGACGACTCCCATTAAAGAGTGGATACGGTTTGATCAACTTTAGCTTTCACTTGCATACCTTACAACTTTGCTTTGCTTTCTACTTATACTTTCTATTTCAATGTTTATGATATGTCTACGTGTCATAATGCGTATTTCGTGCTAAGTCTTTTATGTTAATCAAGTTATATGCGTTGGCGATAATTTTAAGAGTAGTTTCGGGGTTAACAATATCGTGTATAATCACTAGATCTGTGATATAACGCTGTATAGTGAGCCAACATTTTTGGAATGGTAACTTGCTAAATGTGGCTATATGAGAGCGACCTGTACTAAGCAGAGTATTGATTTTGTCCAGGTTTTCATAATTGTCTTATTTCTTTTGCGCTAGACTTAGAAAAGTTATTTCATGTGTTGCTCTATGGTGAATCATTGAACATCTGAGTGTCTAGAACCGAATCTGTTAGATAATCTAGAGGGTCAGAATAACTTTGTTAAACTTGCATGTTTTCTCTGCTATACTTGTTCGTAGTGAAAATCTATTTATTTAGAGTTTATAATCCATTACATCTATATTTACTCAACTTTTTCATTCTAATCTTCCTACCCATAAAAATCTCTAATCTATTTTTATTTACTTTTATGCTTCCCTAGTTATCTTTAGACCAGGTTCCTTCCCTGTGGGTTCGATATCTTTTAAAACTACATCACAATTGTATACTTACAGTTATCATCATTTTTCTATGTGATAAGGGGTATTGACAACATCTACATTTTATATGTGAACAAGTTTTTGGCGCAGTTGATAGCCAACAGTTCACGAGATTTTTGAACCATATTTGATTAAACTTATTAGTAGAAAAGTGGTGAACAATCAATTCATCAGTTTTTGACCCACCAACTCTAGGAATGCCTCTCATCCTTTACCTTGCCATCGAAGAGTCTTTAGTAAGAGTAATTCTTGTCCAAGAGCAAGATGACAAGCACATGTTGGTTAATTAAGGCCGTAATCAAACATGCGAACTTGCACAGGGAGAAAACTTAAAATTAACACTAAAGGAACTTCATAGCATGCCTTGATTTATATAATCATAGTTGAAACATTCCATAGATGCTATTAGGTTTATAAAGCTTAATAAAAGTAACCTAGCATCTATGTTAAGATTATTAGAAGTTGATGCGTGCCTTTCCCTTTGGTGCGGCACTCCGTTAGCGCAAGCTTCAAAATCAGGACAGCGTTTATGATTAATCCACATGGATCCCAACTGACCAAAACCTCCTGTTGAGGAAGAACTTGTTAGTGAACAAGAAGATGCTAAACCATTCGTAGACCAACCCGAAAATATAACTTAGAAGGCTCTTTCTAAAATATGAATAAACCTTCAAAAGAATTCTAGTAAAAGTGGAGAAACTCGTGCAGGATCTCGCAAAAAGCTCAAGATGAAAGATGTCAAAACTCAGATGGAAAGGTTGAGCTTAAGTGAGTAAAGGAGGAGGAGGAGGCCACTATTTATAGTGCAAGGGGAGAAAAAAGCTCCCCTCAATTAACAATGTGGGATGGGGAATATCCCATCCCACATGGGTTGTAGCGCTGAGCCCCATCTCCTCATGGGTCAACCTGCACGCAACTCGCTTACATGGCTGTGTGCTTGGGCTTGCCTTGTCTCACAAACTGAATTCGCGGGCTATCCCATAAGCCTTGCTTGCAGACTGTAGTTGGTGGGCCTGCACTACAGGACTACACAAGTGCTGCTCAGTAGTGCTTGCGAAGCCTCAGGCCACTAGTATGCGTTGGCCTTGTGCCAACGCATGCTAGCAGCTCACAAGCAATTTTGCTCCAATGGTAGCCACGCAAGCCCCACGTGCAAACATCCTTGTTAGCGGGGCCCACTCGCAAAAGGAAAAATATCCCTTGTTTGCCACTTGCAATTTTTTCCAAAACTCCTCCTTTAATCCCTCAACTATTATTTGGTCCAACCAATTAATAATTAATCCAACTATTTTGACGTTATCTTTTGTTTTTGGCATAGACCTAGTCTTTGATTTCTTTACTCAGTTTGGTAAAGACCCAAAGTGTGTGACCTCATTGGATCCCAAAGTATAGAGCCACTAGAGATTAACCTAAACTTGGCTTCCCATCCGGGAACCTTTAAGCTCAATGTTCAAAACCTATATAGAACCCGATAACTTTAGACTATCAAATAGGCTTTCTAGCAAAGGTGTATGATCCCTAGGACTTGAAACGTCACGTGCTTGTGACTTGATCAGTTTCTGCAATAGTAACCAAGACAATACATTCCTTCTATCAGGTTAAGTACCATCTAGTTCATTGTGCTTAGATTAAGTGTTAGCTCATGTAATAGCCATAGCTATCCTGGAATTAGACTTGTTTACAAAGAACACCACTTGTCATAAAAAGATTGATTAGAAAACCGTTCTGTCAATCTTATACTCTCATCAGAGGTTTATGATTGTGTCACTTCAACAAGAGGCCTTAAGGTACAACTCCCATTATATCACTGTATCAAGAGCTTTAGGCTTTAAGGTATAACTCTCATTATATCAAAACTTGACTACTTGGCTTACCAACAAGAGTGATCATCACTATACCCCTAATCACACGTATCATCTTAATCACCAAGGTATGAATAAGTATGACCCAAAGTATAGCAACTCCCACACAAGGTAACTAATATCACATGTTTTAGGATACTTATACTTCTACTGCATTAAGTCATGACACCAACACATTGATATATTTTTTTCCGAGTAACTATAGTATACTAGTCTACAATGTGTTACTCGAATAAATTAATGTGTTAACTCAAGGTACCACCTTCAGCTTGTGAGATTGGCTACTTGGATTAAAATGAATGAGTAAGCCTACACATGCTAGTATGTCCCCTACATCGATGTCCAATCTCAATGAAACTATGACTATGGATATTTAGACTATTCATAGTAACACGTCTGTGCAATTCTCACAGTATGAAATAATCATGGACTTTGTCTTATTAATAAATATATACATATACATAATAGCATATGTATAATACCAGCAAGATCCATAATTTAAATGATCATTTGTAAATAACAAAAATGCTTTATTATTGATAATAATAATTTGAAATAGTTTGTACATTACAAAATAATAAAGATTTATCACCCTAATTACCTCTAGGGCAAACATCTTGTCTAAAAATCTCCCACTTGTACTAGAGCTAATTACCCATGTGCTTTATTCCATACTCGTTAACATGTTGGTCATGCTTAACTTAATTCAATGGCTTCGTTAGCCCATTGATAGATTCTCTTCCGTAGGGATGTATTCTAAGCTTATATCGTTTGTAGATACTATTTCATAAATGAAATGGTACTTTCTGAGTACATGTCCATTTCTTTGATGAGACCGTGGTTTCTTTGACTGAGCAACAACCCCATTGTCATCGTAATAGACCACTATTGGATTTACAATGTTGTACACCACACTGAGATTACCAATAAATCCCTTAAGCTAGATAGCTTACTTAGCTATTTCCGAAGCAGTGATATACTCAAATTTAGTGGTTCAATCAGTAGCCATATCATGTTTGAAACTTTTCCAAACAACTACCCCTCTATTTAACATAAACAAATAACTTGACTAGGACTTGTACTCATTCCTATCAGGCTGAAAGTACCTCTTCACAAAGAGATCACTTTCTCCATAAACCAAAAGCATATCTTTAATCCTACAAAAGTACTTGAGGATAGTTTTAATGGCCATCTAGTGCTTCTCACCTGGAGATTGAAATCTGCTCATGAAACTCAACACATGTGAGACATCAAGGTGAGTGCATACCATAGCATACATGATGGATCATATCACAAAAGTATAGGGTGTTCCATTCATGCGCAATCTCTCTTCTTGTGTTCTTGGATAATCAAATTTAGAAGGGTTAATCCCGTGAGACATTGTGAGATAACCCTTTCTTGCATACTCAAGGTTAAATCTAATAAAAAACTTTTCAATGTATGTACTTTGAGAAACACCTAGTAGCCTTCTAGATCTAACATGGTAGATCTTTATACCTAGTATGAAAGCTGCTTCTTTAAGGTCTTTCATGGAGAACTTTTTTTACAACTATGACTTTACTGTATGAAGAAAAAGAACATCATTTCCTATCACTAATATGTCATCGACATATAATATAAGGAAAATCACCAAACTCCCACTAGCCTTCTCATATGCTAGGGCTCATTAACGTTTGACACAAAACTAATTTCTCAAACTGTCTCGTCAAACCTTATATTCCAACTCCTTGATGCTTGCTTAAGTCCATAAATGGATCTTTGCAACTTGCATACCATCGGGCCTTCATGGGATGTAAAACCTTTAAGTTATACCATATATACATCCTGATCCAGTTTCCCATTAAGGAACAATGTTTTCACATCCATCTGATAGATCTAATAATCGTTATGAGTAGCGATGGCAATGAGCATCCTGATAGACTTTAACAATACCACTGTTGAAAATGTTTCATCATTGCCAATGCCTTCCTTTTGACTATAACCTTTTACAACTAACCTTGCTTTATAGATAATCACAATACTATATATGTCGATCTTCTTTTTGAAGACCCGTTTACATCCTATGGGCTTAAACACATGGAGCATCAACCAAGTTCTAGACTTGACTTTTGTACATGGAGTCTATCTCTGGCTTCATGGTTGTCAACCATTTATCAGACTTTGAGCCTTCCATTGCCTCTTTGTAAGTCTTCGGCTCATCATCTTCCATAAAGAAGATGTGCTTATCATCAATGATGAAATAACCATATAGCTCAGGAACTATTGGAGCCCAACCTAACATACGCAATTTCAATTTTATAATAGGCTATTCTATGCTTACACTTTCTTGTGTAACAAGTGTAGGAACAATCAGTTGATTATCTTTTTTATCACCTTGAGTGCCTAGCTCAAGATTGCTCCCACTAGCTTTCGCAAGTATGTGTTACTTCTCGAGGAACTGAGAATTCCTAGAAATAAGTACCTTTAGTTCCCTTGGGATCATAAAAGGTATAACCCATAGTCTTCATAGGGTAACTAACAAATAGACACCTGTCCGACTTAGAACCTAGCTTATATGAACTTATCCTCTTTACATAAGCAGGACATCTCCAAACTCTCAAGTGAGAAAGAGTCAGTTTCTTACCATACCACATTTCATTATGATGTTTGATCAACTGATTTTGAGGGCACTCTGTTTATAATATAAACTGCGCTCTCAAGTGCATAACACTAAAAGGATCTATTGAGTTCTACTTAACTCATCATGGACCAAACCATATCGAGTAGGCTTCAATTTCTCATTTCGGACACTCCATTGTGTTGTGGTGTATAAGGAGGTGTCCATTGGGATAAAATACCATTATCCCTTTGATAATCTTGAAACTCTTTGCTTCAGTATTCACCGCCTAGATCAAATCGAAGGGTCTTGATACATTTCCCAAGCTGTTTCTCTACTCCGGTTCCGAACTATTTGAATTTCTCAAAACTCTCAAATTTATGCCTCATTAGGTACAAATAATCATATCATGAGTAATCATCGATAAAGGTTATGAAGTATATGAAACCTTCATGTATCTTAGTACTTATTAGACCACATACATCGGAATGTATTATTTCCAAAGTACTTGTGGCACTTTGACTCTTTCATTTGAAAGGTTTCTTAGTCATCCTACACTTTAAACAAGGTTCGCATGCCCTATAGATTCCCATTCTTAGTAACAGCAGTAATATAACAGCAATTGTTCAAAACTAAATCAAGGCCACTAGACAAACGAAGGCTATATGTCACTATAGCTATTGCAGCAACCCATACTCCATTTCTAACTCTTATGTCCATTTCCTTCTTTATAATCCTTCTACTATTCTGCAACCCATGCACAGATGTACAGATATGTGTACCACAACAAGTATCAAATACCCATGTAGACTCATAAGGAACTGTAGAGAAACTCTCTAGTATGAACATACCTTCAGAAGTTCAAGCCACAACCCTCATCATTATTCGATGAGCTTGTTCTAAGAGAAACATTCTACCTTTTCAACTCTAGCTATTTCATGAGCTTTCTCTTAACTTTTAAACCTTCTATGTTTCTTTAACGAAAGGTCCTCAACATTCACTTGCTCCTTGAGTTTATTTCTAAACTCAATCTCATAACTTTCAAGAAAGTCTATAAGTTGTGTTAAAGTACAGTTGAGAGAACACCCCATAAGCATCTTCTTGAATGAATCAAATTTATTGGGTATTCCCCTCAATACCATTTCTCTTAAGAACTACTCACTATACACAAAACCCAACTCCCTTAATTGCTCAGAGTTGTCATATATTAATATAACCAACTCTACTGCTGAGATAGCTCCCTGCAACTTACTATGGAACAGTCTATCTATAAGACTTTCCATAGAATTGAGATGATAAATCATGGTTATAAGATCCAACCCTTTGTACACATATGTGTGCTTTGAGAGCATGTTGTCTAACATGAGCTTTGAAACAAACTCATAGTTTCCCTTATACCGCTTATAATCATTCATCTTACATGCAAAAGCATTCTTGTCAGGATGTTTGGGACTCAAATCATGTAGAATATAATCTAAGTAGTAGTTCCAGAGAACTCCCCTCAAAGTACCAAACAACTCATTGAAGTAGTACACATCATATTTTATGTCGCTAAGAGGATCGATATCACTACAAGTATTTTTATTAGCAAGCATATTCAACCTAGATATAAGATAAAAATTGTTCAGACATTAGTATATGTACATGCATTTACTATAAGGACTTAAATTAAACACGTTTTTTCCTATTATTTTATCAACATTCAAATAACCCCTTCTATTAAATTCAAGAAATCTAGTATAACCAATTTTCCTTAGTAGGTAGCATCCATAGTCCATCCATCATGAACCCTGCTATAACAAGTTAAGCCAAAACAAATGACCATGGTTGGAACCCATCTATTTGCATTTCATGCAATTGCTAGTCCATTAGAGTTCTCTTTCTTGAGATATGTGAACATAATTGTACTACTCCTCAAATATGCAATCAGGCATTAGCTCCACTAACATCGACAACCAACCCATTTTGGTTAAAGCTTTAACCCCATCTAGTCTCAAGAACAAACACATGTTAGTGGAAAGCATGTTGTACATATCCTTACATCTGTTAAATAAGGTTTATATCATGACTTGTAACAGGAAGAAAATTTTACCATCTTAATATTGTTGTAGGCGTTTTATTGGTGCAGCTTATCTCGCCCTAGTCTAGGACTTATATGATGGAAATGATTATGAAACTAATAGTTCCGGGCTATTTAGAATTATTAATCCAAGGGAACATGCTCAAAACTAGTACATCATCATCATTCCATTATGAAAGACTCCACATAGCATGCATAATAAACAAGGTCCATGCTTAAGTACTTGCACCACTATCTAAAAGTTTTAATCTATCAACTTAAACAATGGTTGTAAAACCATATGCGAGATCCAATTGCCATCCTAGAAATCAACTACGTCGTAAAAGTCCCTTGGGTAGGCTTGAACCTAATACCGATGGAGATTTCTAGGTAGGAGAGGTTGGTAAATTAAGACATTTATTGAACATGCAACATAGCAAGGTTGAATTTAAAAAAATAAAATTAACCTATAGGATCTCCTAAGCATGCCATGATTGATATAATCTAAGATAAAACATTCCATAGATGCTAATATGTTTATAAAAATTATAAAATAAACCAAGCATCAAAGTTTAAGATGTTACCAGTTGATGCGTGCTTCTTTTTCTATTTACGATGTGGCATTTCCTAAGAGTAATTTGATATAACTTCATTAGCATGAGCCTCCAAACTAGGATAGCCTCTATGATTGATCCACATAGATCTTCACCGACTAAAACCTCGTAGAGGTAGAACCCGTTAGTAGACAGCAACTGCTAGACCGCTCCAAGACCAATTAGAAAACATAAACTAAGAAGGCTCTCTTTGAATAGAAAGATACTTCTAAAGAAATTCTTCATTGTTTGGAGAAACTCATGAAGGATCTCGCATAACGAACGAAGAGAGAGATGTCGAACTTAGAGAGAAAAGTTGAGCTAAAATATTTTATATTGTGAGTAAAATAAAGATAATTTGAGGCCTATATATAGGGAAAAGGGAGAGTGTTAGACTCAATCTAAAATTTAATGTGGGATAGGAATATTCCCATTTAGTAAGCGACTTAGCTACATGGGTCATTTAGACTCGCGGGCTTACCCGCGGCCTCACTTCACAAGGCAAGCCCTAGCGGGCTTACCTTGTACTGCAAGCCCAAGCTTGCACGCAAGCACTGCCTTAGGTAGCGCTTGCCTGCCTGTAGCCCGCTAGTGCGCGCAGGCTTTCCCTATGCATTTGTGGCTCGCTAGCTCTTTACATCACGGGGCAGCTACACAGGCTCCACTTCGAACATTCCTTGTTTGTTTGAGGCCCACTCGCAAAGGGAAAAATTCCCTTGCTCTACTCCGTGCATTTTTCCCTATTTTTTTCTTTATTTCCATTATTTATTAATTTGTTCCAACCAATTAATAATTCTTCTAACGAATTCGACACACAAATATTTTCTGCATAAACCTAGTCTATAGGTTCCTTACTTAGTCCAGTAAAGACCCAAAGTGTGTGACCTCATAGGATCCTAAAGTATTGAGCTACTAGAGGTTAACCTAAACTTAGCTTCTCATATGGGAACCTTTAGGCTTAGTGTTCAAGATCGATATGGAACCTGATAGCTCTATATGATCAAATAGGCATTATAGCAAAGGTGTTTGATCCCCAGATACTTGGAACATCATGTGCTTATGACTTGATTTTATTTTGCAGTAATCACCAATACAATACACTCGTTCTATCAGGTTAAGTACCATCTAGTTTATTGAGCTCGAATTAAGTGTTAGCTCATGTATTAGCTGTAGCTATCCTAGAATTAAAATTGTTCACGAGGAACACAACTCAACCATTATGTATCTAGATTAACTACAAACCCATTCCATCAATCTTATACTTTGATTAGAGGTTTATAATTGTGTCACTTCAACAAGGGGTCGTAAGGTACATCTCCCATTATATCACTATATCAAGAGTGATGGATCCCATCTTGACTACTCGGCTTACCAACATATGATCATCATTATACTCGTAATTACCTATATCATCTTGATAACCAGGGTATAAATAAGTATGACCCAAAGTATAGCAAATCCTATATAAGGTAACTAGTATCTCAGGTTTGAGGATACTTGTACTGCTACTGCAATAAGACATGACACAAACACATAGATATAGTTATTTCCTAGTGTTTGTCTTATAGAGGTCTCCAATGTATTACCCTAATAGATTCATGTGTTAACTCAAGCTACCACCTTCAGCTTGTTAGATCGGCTTCTTGGATCTAATCCAAGGAGTAATCCTACACATACTAGTCTATCAATTCCATTAATATCCAATTTCAATGAAACTATGACTAGGGATATTTAGACTATTCATAGTAATACGTATGTGAAGTTCTCACACAACATAGCTCTCACTATGTCCTCGCACTTTTATGCTATGAAGTAGTTATGGACTTTGTCTTATTAATGCGCATATATATAATACTATACGTATATGATTTAAATGGAATACATAAATAAATTGAAACACTGATAAGTAATAAAGATTACTTAATTATTATTAATAATAATTTGAAATCATTTTTACATTATAACAAATTAAGATATATCACACTAATTGCCTCTAGGGCATACATCATGTCTAGCAATCTCCCACTTGCACTAGAGCCAAAAACCAATGTGCTTCATGCCATACTCATTAAGAAGCTGGCCTTGTTTAACTTGAGTCAATGGCTTAGTTAACCCATCCGCTAGATTATGATCCATTTGGATGTATTCTAAATCTATATCTTTTTTAGCTACTATCTCCTGAATGAGATGGTACTTTTTGAGTACATGTTTATTTCTCTAATGCGATCAGGGTTCCTTTTCCTGAGCAATAGACCCATTGTTATCTTAATAGACCCTTATCAGATTTACAATTCTAGATACCACATTGAGATCACCAATAAATCCCTTAAGATAGACAACTTGCTTAGCCACTTCTGAAGCAGCTATATACTCAGATTCTATGGTTGAATCGCCAGTCATATCTCATTTGAAACTTTTTCAAACAACTAACCCTCTATTTAACATAAACACATACACCGAATGGGACTTATAATCATCCCTGTCAAACTCAAAACTCGCTTCGGTGTATCCCTTCCAAAAGAGATCACCTTCTCCATATACAAAAAACATATACTCAGTCCTAAATTAAATACTTAAAGATAGTTTTAACAGCCATCTAGCACTTCTCATTTGGATTAGATTGAAGTCTTTTCATGATGCTCAACGCATGTGAGACGTCAGGTCGAGTGGATACCATAGCATACATGATCGATCCTATTGCTGAGATATATGGTATTCCATTCATGCACTGTCTCTCCTCTTGTGTTCTTGGATTTAGAAAGGTTAATCCCGTGAGACATTAGGAGATAACCCTTTCTTAACTACCCAAGGTTAAATCTAGCAAAAACCTCATCTATGTATGTACTTTGTGAAAGACCTAGCTGCCTTTTGTATCTATCTCTATAGATCTTTATACCAAGTATAAAAGCTTCTTCTCTAAGGTCTTTCATTAAGAACTTCTTTGACAACTATGATTTAACTGTTTGAAAAAAAGGAATATCGTTTCCTATCAATAATTTGTCATTGACATATAGTACAAGGAAAACGACCGCACTCCAACAAGCCTTTTTTTTATACACAAGGCTCATTAGTGTTTGACACAAAACCAATTTCTTGGATTGTCTCATCAAACCAAATATTCCAACTCCTTGATGCTTGTTTAAATCCATAAATGAAATTCTACAACTTGCATACCTTCGAGCCATCCTTAGATGTAAAACCCCGGGTTGTACCATATACACATCCCTGTCCAGAGTCCCATTTAGGAATGCTATTTTCACATCCATTTGCCAAATCTCATAATCATAATGAGCGGCAATGGCAAGGAGTATCCTGATAGACTTCAGCATGGCCACCGGTGAAAAAGTTTCATCATAGTCAATGCCTTCATTTTTACTGTAACCTTTTGCAACTAGCCTTGCTTTATAGGTAGATATGTTACCTTCCATGTAAGTTTTCTTCTTAAAAACCCACTTGAATCTTATGGGCCTATTCCCACTTAGAGCATCAATCAAGCTCCAGACTTAATTTTCATACTTGGAGTCTATCTCTGACTTCATGGATGCTAACCATTTTTCAGATTCTGAGCCTTCCATTGCCTCATTGTGAGTCTTGGGCCTAACATCTTCCATAAGGAAGAGATGTTTATAATCAGTGATGAGAAACCCATATCGCTTGGAAGCAATTGGAGCCCAGCCCGACCTATACAATGTCAATATTATAATAGGCTGTTCCATGCTTTCACTATCTTGTGTAACAAGAGTAGGTATAATCAGTTTATTGTCTATTTCATCTTCTTGAGCGCCTAACTCAAGATTGATCCCACTAGCTTTTGTAAGTATATGCTCCTTCTTGAGGAATTAAGCATTTCTGAAAACAAGGATTTTTTTTATTCCTTGGAAATAAAGAAGGTATACCCTATAGTCTCATTAGGGTAACCTACAAACAGACACCTACCAGACATAGCACCCACCTTATCTAAACTTGTCATTTTTATGTAAGTAGGACATCCTTAAACTCTCATGTGAGAAAGAGCGGGTTTCTTACCATACCATAATTCGTATGGAGTTTCATCAACTGATTTAGAGGGAACTCCATTGAGAATATAAACTATGCTTTCAAGTGCATAACCCCAAAAGGATAAGCTAAGTTTTTCTTAGCTCATCATGGACTGAACCATATCGAGTAGGGTTCGATTTCTCCTTTTCGACACTCCATTATGTTGGAGTGTATAAGGAGGTGTCCATTGGGATACAATACCATTATCCCTTAGATAATCTTGAAACTCTTAGCTTAAGTATTTACCATCTCGATCAAATCGAAGGGTCTTGATACTTCTCCCAAGCTGTTTCTCTACTTCGGTTTTCAACTCTTTAAATTTCTCAAAACTCTTAGACTTGTGCTTCATAAGGTACAAATAACAATATCGCAAGTAATCATCGATAATGGTTATGAAGTAGATGAAACCCTCATGTGTTTTAACAATCATTAAATCACATACATCGGAATGTATTATTTCCAAAGTACTAGTGTCACATTATCCCTTTCCTTTGAATGATCTCTAGTTATCTTCCCCTTTAAACAAGGTTCACACGCACCATAAGATTCCCATTCCATTGGGCCCAAGTCTCCACATTTGTGCAACTTAGTTAAGAAAGTCTCATTTATAAGACCTAGACGACAATGCCATACGCAAGAGGATTTCTCATTATCTAATCTCAATTTCTTAACAATTTTCAGAATTAGAATTTCGATTTTCGTATCTAGAACATAAATGTCATCGACAAATATTCCATAAGCATAAAGAACATTATCATGTCAAATTTGATATTTATTATTAGAAAATAAAATTCCAAATCCCTCTGTTCCTCAACATGCACCAGAAATAATATCCTTAGTGACAGCAGGAATATAATAACAATTATTCAAAACTAAAACTAGGCCACTAGGCAAACAAAGGATATATGTCCCTATAGCTATTGCAGCAACCCATGCTCCATTTCCAACTCTTAGATCAATTTCCCTCTTTGCAAGCCTCCTACTATTCTGTAATCCCTGCATCGAAGTATAGATATGAGTACCACAACCAGTATCCAATACCCAAATAGACTTATAGGAAATTGTAGAGAAATCTAAACCTTGTAATCCTTCAATTAGTGGCCAGGCTTACCACATCAGAGGTAGATATTTACAGTTCCTTTCTTACTTTTCTTCTTCTTACTGATTTTCTTCTTGTCACTCAAACCCTTTCGAAAATAGGATCCACCCTTGGAAGGTTTGGTTTTCTCAACCAATAGTAAAGCCTTTGGATTCTTTCGAATCTTAGGCTCTACCATTTTCAGCATGTTGACCAACTCAGGGAGTGAGGCATCGATCTTGTTCATATAATAATTAGTCACAAATTATGAATAAATATCAGTTAATGAGGCAAGAATCAGATCAACACATAATTTGTGATCCATCACAAAACCTAGTCGAGTCAGCTTCTCTATATAACCCAATAGTTTAAGAGCATGTTGCGGTGCTGAATTGCCAGTCTGCATCTTCATTCTGAATAAGAGTTTTGATGTATCAAATCTGTCAGACCTGGCCTACTCTAAAAAGAGCTCATGAAGATGGAGAATCATGGTATCGAGGTCCATGCTCTCATGTTACTTCTGAAACTCAAAATTCATGGTCACTAGCATTAAACATGCCGCTATTTCACTATATATTTTGTACTTCTCCCATTCCTCATGTTCTTTGGTATTAGTTTCAGCATCAAGCTCATCAAGGAGGGGCTCATCTAGAACATAAGCTATCCTTTCAGATTTGATGACTATCCTCACCGCCCTGAACCAATCACTAAAGTTTGAACCATCTTGTTTGTTGTCAAGTATTGAGCGAAGGTTTATGTTCGGATTCATTGTCAACTTAGATATAAGATAGAATTTCTTTAGATATTAGTATATGTGCATGCATCTAATTAAAGGTCTTTAATTAAACACATAATTCCCACTATTTTCTCGACATTCAAATAGCCCCTTCTATTTAAATTTGGGAAATTTGGTTCAACCAATTTTCCTTAGTAGGTAGCATCCGTAGCCACTCATCATGACCCCTCCTATAGCAGGCCAAACCGTAACAAGATAACCATGGTTGGAACCTGTCCATTTGCATCTCATGTAATTGCTAATCCATTTAAGTTCTCTTTCTTGAGACATGTGTACCCAATTGTATGACTCCTCAAATGTGTCTCAAATCTGGCATTAGCTCCAATAATATGGATAACTAACCCATTTTGGCTAAGGCATTAACCCCATCTAGACTCATGACCAAACACATGTTAAGAGAAGCCATGTTTTACATTGCTTACATCCGTTATAAGATCTGTATCACGACTTATAATGAGAAGAATATATACCGCCTTAATATTATTGTGGGGTTTTTATTGGTGCCGCTGATCTTGCCCTCGTTCAGGTCTTCTACTATGGATATAATGATGAAAATAATAATTTTGAACTATTTGAAATTATTAACTCTAAAGGAACATGCTCGGGACTGGTATATCATAATCACTCCATTATGCAAAGACTCTACATAGCATGCAAAACAAACAAGGTTAAATTTTAAGTTATTTCACCTATGTCTATAAGTTTTAATTTAACAACTTAAACCACATTTTTAAAACCATATGCAGAATGTGATTCCCATACAAAATATCGGCTAAGTCATAAAAGTCCCTTGGGTACTTTTAAATCTAATACTGATGGAGATTTCCAGGTAGGAGAGGCCCCCTTAAAGTGAATGAGCAACCAACTCCAATCCTTGCCAAAATAACCATGGACACTTCGATTCGTTGTACCACAGCCAACTATGATTTAAAGATTTCATTCTTTAAGTACAGGACGACCCTTAATTAAAGCATTTACACGTGTGGTAAAACATTACTAATTTATATTATAATCACCTAGACTAAGTTTGAGCAAAACCTTAACACTAGTACAGAAAAGGCTCTTGGGGATGGTTTTTTTGGGCTTTTCCGGACGGTTTTGAACTATTCGCACAAGCCGTGACGTGATTGGTCGGGAACTAATGCAGATGGTTCAAAACCATTCGGAAAAAGGAGAATTCTGGACGGTTCTTTTAATAGAACCGTTCGGAATGCTATTATTCTGGATGGTTAGTTTAATAGAACCATCCAGAATGCTATTATTCCGGACTGTTATTTTAATAGAACCGTCCAGAATGCTATTCGTTTAATGAGCATTCCAATTTGCAGAGAAATAGGGATGGTTTTACCAAAACAACCATTTGTAATGAGAAATAGGGACGGTTTTCTTTAAGGAACCGTCCTAAATGCTCAAATTTTTTTTTAAAAAATTAATTTTAAAACTTCATTAATGAGCTACGTAAATTGGATTGAAGGGAGCCCTGTACTTTAGGTGTGTCCTGACCAAAACAATTCAATGTGAATATAAATAGTGAAATGCTAGTCACATTCCACACCACCATCTTCTGTCTAAATCAAGTTGTTGCCAACATTTGGGGAGAGATCATCCTAAAATGAGAGAAACTAACAAAGGCCATTACATAAAATCCCTAACATAGAGAACAACTGCACAAGAATTACAAAAACCAATTCAATATATCCAATACAAAAAATGTGACATTGATAAAGAAAACAGAAAAGAAAAGAGAAACTTACAGTGGCTGCGATAACACAGCCACAATATACTAGTATTGCGAATTCCCTCAATCATTAGAAGTGGCACACCATTGCGAGTTCCCTCAATTGTTACTTCACAGACTACACATTCGAGAGTTGAAGGTAGAAACTAAAACTGCAATAGGGGTACATGTGATTATACAACATTAAGAAGAAATGCAACGGTACGATTAAATTAAAAAATAACCAGTGGATATAAATAAACTAACACCTCATTTCTCCCAGAAACATATTAATTAAAGTGCAATTTTCTCCACCTCATTCCAAATATTTCCTAGATACGATTGAGCCTCATATCTTCAAAT
>CATIWQ010135294.1:0-10600 GCA_949673415.1 Euphorbia schlechtendalii | reverse complement strand
ACATTTTTGGAATGGTAACTTGCTAAATGTGGCTATGTGAGAGTGACCCGTACTAAGCATAGTATTGATGTTGTCCAGGTTTATATAACAGTCTTATCTCGTTTGTGCTAGACTTAGAAAAGTTATTTCATGTGTTGCTCTGCGATGAATTATTGAACATCTGAGTGTGTTGAACCGGTTTGTTAGATTACTCTAGAGTGTTGTAACACCTGTGTTGAACTTGTATGTTTTCTTTGCTATACTTGTTCGTAGTGAAAATCTATTAATTTAGAGTCTCTAATCTATCAGATCTCTATTTACTCAACTTTTCATTCTAATCTTCCTATCCATAAAAATCTCTAATCTATTTTTATTTTACTTTTATGTTTCCCTAGTTATCTTTAGACCTGGTTCCTTCCCTGTGGGTTCGATATCTTTTAAAACTACATCGCAACTGTATACTTGCAGTTATCATCATTTTTCTCTGTGATAAGGGGTATTGACAACACATACATTTATTTGTGAACAAGTTTTTGGTACAGTTATTAGCCAATAGTTCAAGAGATTTTGGAACCATTATAGATTAAACTTATAAGTCTAAAAGTGGCGAACAAGGGTGTATAGAGTTTATAATTAGTGATAAATTCCATGCCTAGAACAGAATTCTTCGAAAAAATATTTTCAAACTCTATCCCATGATCATTTCTAATTTTCATGATTCTTCTTCCTTATTCATTCATAATCTGCTTGAATATTGTAGAAAATGATTCAAAAGTCTCATCTTTATTGGTTAGTAAAGCTACCCAAGTGAATCGAGTGAAATCATCCACAACAACAAGAGTGAATCTTCTACCACCTAAGCTCGTTAGTTGAAATGGGCTAAAGAGATCCATATGAAATAACTCTAGTGGATTCTTTGAAGAGATATCATTCAGTGATTTGAGTGACTTCTTAAATTTCTTCCCATATTTTACAAGCTGAGTATAATTTATCCTTCTTGAAGCCAATGGATGGAAGACCATTGGCTAGTAATTTCTTCACCAACTTTAATAGATTCTTCATGTAGATATGGCCAAGCCTACAATGCCATGTAGTCATTGTTGATTCTAGAAGCATAGAGAATAGTTGACTCATTCATGATATCAATCACTAACCATCCAAATAAGTTGAAAGTAACTCTTGTCTTTGTTACATAGTTGAGAAACACTCAACAGGTTAAACTTCAATCCTTGAACTAGAGAAACGTTTTAAATTGAAGGGCTACCTCCAACTGTGTTAGTTCTCACTAGCTTGCCTTTTTGGTTATAGCCAGAACTGACACTTCCATTTCTTTTTCTCTCTTATGTGATGAACTACTTTTCATCACTAGTCATATACCTCAAGAAACTATTATCCGAATACCATATTCTTATGTTATCATCAAATCTAAGGCTCACTTGAAAAAAATAAAGTTTTCTTAGATACCCATACCTGTTAGTGGGGTCCTCCTTTATTAGTGGTGCTTACTTTACTCCATTCATACTCATCATAATAATAATTTTTATATCTACATAGAGTTGTGACATGTCATGCCATTTCACAAATTGGACACCCCAATTTTTTTTCAAGCTTGCTCGCGTTCTTTTTTTGTAGCTTTCTTACCAAAAGTATGTGAGTGATTATTCAAAGTATTTCCATTGGCTAGAGGAGGATCTCATACCTTTTTCAAGACTATTAACTCATCAGATTACTTGTCTAATTTCTTAGAGAGTATAGTGTCATGACCTTCATGAAACTGAGCCTTTTGTAAGAGGTATTGGAAGTCAAGAGATATGGAATAACTAGTGTCCCCAAATCTTCACATCTCATAATTATATCCTTAATGCTTTTTCCTGAATTTTTAGTCATCTTAATTACATCATAACTTACCTTAATGATTTCATCAAAAGATAAAGGTGGTTGAGTGTTTACCTCAATGTCATTTTCGATCAACGTCGCAATTTAACTTTGAAGTGGACGTTGATTTATCATTGGGCTTATCATCAATCATCATAGGAAAAATGTTGGTAGAATTAGTTACATCTTCATCTAAAGATGAATCTTCAAAATCAGAGGCCAAGTGGCAGTATGCGCTACTTCCTTCTTGCCAAACTTCTTGTACTTGTCTTTCTTTTCATTGGGAAAACTAAACTAAATATGTCCCTTTTCTTTATAACCAAGGCATTTGATGTCTTTGTTGTATTATATCTTACCTTATCATCTTTGTCATTTCTTAGCTTTCATTTAGATAATTTCTTTCTAAACTTATCAACTCTCTTCATGAAGCTCTTGAACCTTTTGGTCAACAGCACTATGTTTTCATCAGATTCATCATCAATCTCTTCGATGCATTAGTTCATGTTTGTCATCTTTAGCTTAAATAATCAAGCAGGGGGGTAAATTCTCTTGCTTAGTTCTTTTAAGGATTTATAAAAATTAACTCCAAGATATGTTTTAGATGTGTGTTGCGTTTAGTTTGTTGTGCACTTGGGTCTAAAAAACTATAAACTACTTAGCTAAGCTAATATAGTTTATCTTCAATCTATGCTGAGTAACCTATTAATCTTTGATTGGTTTTTCAAGAGAAATTGAAGGAATAGAGAGTTGATGGAAGAGCAAAACACTATAAAGGTAATAAAAAGGCTAAAGAAAGATTACACCTAAGATTTTATCCTGGTTCAACCCCTAACCTACCTTCAGTCCCCTGATTCCTTTTCGAGCTTTAATCCACTAGTGATTTCTTTCCTTCTTTAGGAAGAGAAGCCTTTATAGTGGGTAGAACAATTTTAGAAAGTACATTTCTTTCTAAGTACCACTCAGTTTCAGTTTAGGTACCCTTGCTAATATGACTCACATATTTTAATTGAAAGATTGTAAATGAAGGAATTCAACTTGTAAAAAGTGTTGAATCCTTTTACAATGTTATAGCTTAGCTAAACTCTAAGATAAACTAATTTGTCTCTATTACAAATAAATGGGAAATTAAGCGTTTGCTTTAGAATGTTGGGATTACTTGGATAGTATTTTTAGATAATAAAAAATTCAAGATGATTTACCAAGTTTGAATGTCTACTTCAGTCTTCTATTCATACTTGGAAGAGTTGGAAGTAGATGTTGCAAACTTCTCGTCCTAACTTGATCTCCAATATCTCTTGTCTTTACAGCTTTCAAATTTACATGTTTAAAACAGATTCAAGGATGTTTAGAGATAGTGAATTTTAACATTAAAGCATGAGATTAATTTGTTAATTTGATTAGTCAAAAACTTATTTTGTTAAGGAAATCCATTCTGAGAGGTGTAAGAGATGAAACGTGGAAGCTTGTGATTTGAATATTTGTTGATGTTGTAGAGTAGTGTGGAGACACTAGAAAAACGACGCTTTTCCAAAGAAGCCTTTTTCCCTGGATGTTAGCAAGGAATCTACAACATTCCATACTAACACCTTTTGATTGTGAGGACCACTTGAATATCTTCTTTAATTTCAGCGCTTTTTACCTAAAAAGCATCAAAGGAATATTCTATCCTTCACAAACAAAGTTAAATGCATAAGTTTCCTATTATTTCCAAGTGTCAAACAACTCAGCTTTTAATTAATTAAACACTACTTAGGTTTGCTAAGTCTATATCTTATAGATTACGTAATACTCATCTTACCCCAAATTTCATACTCTAAGTTATAACTTAATCAAAACTAAGTAAACTAAGTTGTTTTTCCTTAAACAAAGTTAAATAAACTTATGTAATTAAGAGTCTACTTAGTACTTAATTAATCTCATTATCTTAGATAGTTTGTTATTTCCAAAATGTTTTAAGTACTATGAAGTACTATTAACTTAGGTTGAACAATCTCCCCCAATTTGGAATAAATAACAAACTAGGTAGTAAAAGAAATTAATTAAATAAATAGTTTATAGACATAAAAGATACTTGATGAGTGATATAAGACTCCCCCATGTTGAGTGAACTCCTTAGCTAGTATAGATTTCCCCATGCTGAATGGATTTTCTCTAGTCAGCATAACTCCCCCATATTTAGAGAATTTTTCTTTAACTTGGGACTTTGTCTTACTCAGCTTCTCCTTGATGTTTGTTTTAGTTAATTCTTGAAATAATTTATTATCAGAAATAACATATATATGAAGTACGTTAAGAAGCTCTTAACTTTTAAATAGAAGAAACTAGCAATTTTCATTAATATAAAGCTTAGTCAGTACACATATTGTGTTCTATACTAAGTAATTACAAAGTAAAGCATTATTACAAGTATTATATACTACAACTATCTACGGGTGTGCTACTGCTGAGATGATGATGAGTCATCGCCTTTTGAGTATTGTTGATAGTGATGTTGAGGTTGATGATATTGTTGTTGTTGCTGTTGCTGAGGAGGATGCTTTGACCTTGGAGAAATTATTGATCTATATTGTTGAGCTACTTTATGATAATCTTCAACTACTCTCCCCCCTTGATATTTGTTCCATAACAATCTGTTAGAGACAAGCATTGAAGGAGTCAATTATAGCTTGAAAATCCTCTCGCTTCGCTAAGATGGTTGGTGAAATCTCTTGCTCTAGCTACTCCTTTCCTTTCAGCAATAGAATCTCTTGATCACTCAACTCTTGTAGTAGCAAATGATGACATCTAGTGAGATGAGTAATCTGATCAAAGCCTTGGTAAGAAAACTGTTGAAAGTAATACAAAAGACCTCTGAAATCTGATGCAGATAGAGCTATCTTCAGTTTTGCCTCCATGTCAACAATCCTTGGACACATTATATTAATAGTCTTAATAGTGAATTCAATATCCCTTACATCATATAATCTAGTAGTCATTAACTGATATACATTTCCTTGAAGTTCATGAAGATGATCCTTTAAGGCATTCTTTGTTAGGATCAATGGACTCAGTAAGCTTAGGAAATAGTTTTCTCGTCACTTCAAATAAGGCTTCATGGGCTTTCTTCACAGAATCGCCAGTGTTATTCTTTATAAGGGTGCAAGCTAAGTTGAGCTTATCTCCAAGCGCATCCATATTGAGCACAGGCTTTCCCATCTTCTTAACAGCCTCATCAAGTGACTTCACAACCCTATCAATCTTCTTTTCATAGGCGACCATCAATTTAGACATCTTTTCCATTAGCTCGCACATGATATGCCTGAGATCTTTGATGACATCAAGTTTCTTGGGTAATTCAAAGATCTTATTATTTGTGTTGGTCTTTATTTTCGCTTGTTCTTCACCAAACTTATTAAATTATGTAGTTTGAGTTGCTAGAGTAGCATTCAAACTACTCAGGGTTTTTGAGGAAACATTTATACTACCCTTCACTTTTCCTACCACTGCGTCTGCAATGATAGTTGAAATTGGGATAGAAGATACGATCACATTGAGTTGAGCTACAAAGTCAGTTAGCCCGGTTAGAATAAAGGCCATCTTATCCACTAAGCTCTTCACGCTGTCCTTTGCTAGATGGATCCTTGTTGTTAATAAGCTCCCTTTGGTATTCTCAAATTCTTCAAATTAGATGGACTCCGAAGGAATGCTAGAATGCTCATCAAACTTCGGAAGCTTATCTTTCTTCTTAGCAGATAAGTTCATCAATTCTTGTGCTAGTAACACTTGGCTTACTACACCATCCAATTCAGCATCAATTTTGAGTGTTGGCAACTTCCTCATGTGCTTTTCCATGCTATGTAGAGTTCTCAACTTCAGGAACTTCTCTAATCATAGTGATTAGTGGGAGAGGATGGGTTTTAGAAAGGTTAGGTTTAAAGATGAGTTGTACAATTTGAATAGAAGGAATAGAGGTTGCATTATATATTACAAAGGAATGAATGAGTGAAGTTTGAGTTTATGGAGGTGGTGAAGAATGAATGGTCTTTTCTTGGGAGAAATTTAGAGTAGAAGAAATGTAGATTGGGGAATTTACAAGAGAAGGATGTTTAAAAGGGGAATTTACAGAATATGTGGGTAGTTCAAGATTTACAGAAGGAGTTTCTTTAAGATTTACATATGAATTAGGGGAAGGAGTTTGGTGTACCTGTTGGTTGGCTGTTTGATCTAATGATGGGTTTGCCTCAGGTAACTCAACTTAAGTAGGAAGAGACTAAAGTTGTTGAGTGAGAAGGGGTTCTTAGACTTTTTCACCTAGAAGAGCATATTCTTCCTGGTCGATAACCTACATGTCGTTATCATCCTTTGGTGCTCAATATTTGAACATTTCTCCTTAAGCGAGGTTTGGTTATTCTCTTTCTTTGAACACCCTTTGACTTAGATATTATTGTCTTCACTTCCTTACTAGCTCTAGGACTTATTGTTTGGGTGTCCTCCTTGTCTTTCTTAGAGCTTTCCAATACAATAGCTTCTCAAGCTTCTTCGAATTTCCTCTTTTTCTCGCATAGACCTTCACTAAACTCCCTAGCAGACATATTCTTTATTTTCTCCACAACTTCTAGAGAAGGAGGAGGAGGGAGTAAAGATTTGGTATTTGCTACTGCCACTTCTTCTTCTTTCTACTTTGCCTTAGCACTAAGTGCGAGTCATCAACTTCATCTTAAATCTGGCCTTAGCTTGTGTTTGTGCAAGTGCATCCCCTGCCCTTGATTTGTTTAGGCTGGCTCTAACTCTTTAAGTTTTAATCTTTGATTTAGGACTGATTGGAGTAGACACATTGGAAACTTGCTCCAACTAAGCATATAGAGGAACATTTATCTATGGTTTCCTCACTTGATCCTTCATAGTCCACCACAAACACGTCTTTATCCTCCTTGCAAACATTTGCAGGGAGCACAGTTGGTTCCACTCTCACCTTCTTCAACTTAACATCCTGGACCATAGTATATATAGTGTGGACTTACTGATTCTTCTACTTGCTGAAATGATTGAAGCCCAAAGTGTTCTTCATTGGGACAACCATTTCTCGAGTACCATCAATGAACTTGGAGAAGTCAATCCTCATGGCCTTTGCGATGGCGGTGATTTAATACCCATAATGGTATAGGGTAGTAACATTAGTCAAGTGATGAAGAATAATCACTAACCAGTTAAGTTGTTCCCCCTCTACCATATGATAGGCCACACCTCTCAAAGTAGGTGCAGCTGCTAAGGGATCCAGTCTTTGGTAGCACCAAGTTGACTAACAATTCATGGCACGCCCTTGCCTCCAAGCTCATGCCTGATGTAGCAATTTCTCCAGGCCCGTAATCGGCCGATAGTTCTTAATCTTCAGGAATGGCCACTATCTCTTCATCTCTATTTCTCCTCAACTTTATGCCCTTCAAAGGAATGTTGAGGAGGCTTCCAATCAGCTTTTCCATCATAATCAATCTCAAACACTGGTCCAAACTCTTGGTCTTTTAGCCAGTTTATCTTGGTGAACCTAGTTCCTTGAGGTAAGATAACTTTCTATGTTGTTCTATCGATGTGCACAAACATGTTTCTATTCAAAATGCTTTAAAGGACAAGGTTTTTCTTGGTGTTCTCCATTTGTAGAAAAAGAGGATTGAGAGAAAAGAGACTAGGGTTCTTTACACAATTTGCTTGAGAGTTCGAATTTGCAGGTAACCTTCTCTCTCCAATAAATAATTCCTTTTATAGCCTCTTCAATTTCAAGATGATACACGGCGCTCTCGCAATCCAAGATCAAATATAAATTGTGAGATGAACAAGAATTTAACTGATTTAATAAAATGGTGTAGTTTAAATTTTAGATGGTTCGAATTCAAAGCATCCTTTCAATAAAGTAGCTTTTGAGTTTTAATCATGAAAACTGAAATAACAGCATTGCTTAAAAGAGCTAACGTGTTATATACACGTTACCTCATTCGGTTGAGTTGAGACTTGCTTTTCAACATGTAGCCATTTTTTTGAGAATTTTTCTTCATATGGGGTTCGCCATTCCAATTAGCTCTCTAAGAGTATTGAATTGCTCCTGTACTAATGGTTTATCGAATATGTCAGCTCGATGCTCTTCTGAAGGAACATACTTCAATTTGGCATCTCCCCTTATCACATGATCCCTTATGAAGTGATGTCTAATATTGACATGCTTCATCCAGCCATACTAAACTAGATTCTTGGATAGGTCAATTGAACTCTTGTTACCACACGTAACTTTGAGACATTTTGACTTTATAACATAATACTCCAGTTGCTTCTTAATCCATAGTAGTTGTGCTATGCAACTTCCTGCTACCATGTACTTAGCTAAAGTAGATGCCTCACTTTGATTCTTCTTGACTTTGGAAATTCTCTATCATCAACATACCTAAAGTAGATGACTCACTTGGCTTCTTCTTCACTTGTATAGAAATCTGAACCTTGCAATCCTTCTTTCAATGGCCGGCCTTGCCACATTAGAAGCAGACATTTGCAGTTCCTTTCTTACTTTTCTTCTTCTTATTGATTTTCTTCTCAGAACTTAGATCATTTCCAAAATGGGACCCACCCGTGGAAGGTTTATTTTTCTCAACTAAAAGTAAAGACTTTGGATCCTTTCGAATCTTAGGCTCTAATATTTTCAACATGTTGACCAACTCATGTAGTGTGGTGTCCATCTTTTTCATATAATAATTAGTCACAAATTATGAATAAATATTAGTTAATGAGGTAAGAATCGGATCCACACATAATTCGTGATCCATCACAAAACCTAGTCGAGTCAACTTCTCTATATAACCCAATAGTTTAAGAGCATGTTGTGGTGCTGAAGTGCCAGCCTGCATCTTCATTCTGAATAAGAGTTTTGATATATCAAATCTCTCGGACCTGGCCTGCTCTGAAAAGAGCTTACGAAGATGGTGAATCATGGTATCGACGTCCATGCTCTTATGCTGATATTAAGCTTAGAATTCATTGTTACTAGCATTATACATGCTACTGTTTTATGAACTTTTCTGTTCTTCTTCCTTGCCTAATGTTCATTGGCATCAGTTTCAACATCAAGCTCATAAGGGAGGGGCTCATCTAGAACATAAGCTATCCTTTTGGATTTGAGGACTATCCTCACCGCCATGAACTAATCAGTAATGTTTGAACCATCTAATTTGTTGTCAAGAATTGAGCAAAGGTTTATGTTCGGATTCATTGTTCAACCTAGATATAAGATAGAATTTGTTTACACATTAGTATATGTACATGCATTTAATAAAATGTCTTTAATTAAACACATAATTCCTACTATTTTCACGACATTCAAATAGCCCCATTAATTTAAATTCGGGAAATTTGGTCAAACCAATTTTCCTTAGTAGGTATCATCCATAGCCACTCATCACTGATAAGTGTATAATTACACTTATTATCATGATATTTTTACTTATAAAAGGATATGGTTTAAAGTCATTTTATACTTCATATAAAAGATTTCACATGGTATGTAGTTGTTTTTTATGCAAGTGCAGAAACTAGGTGAATCTTGAGAGACAAATGATCAAAGATGGAATTATATGTAAAAAGAGTGAAAAAGGTACAAAAAGATGCATGGAACACAAGGAATTGGCTTAGGATCGAAGTTGTCAAAGATCGGCAAAGTTACAAAGAAAATCATGAAGAAAAACACATGTCACGATCATGACACCCATTCGCGGTCGTGACTTATCATCCTTCACAAACAGAAAGTTACCAACTATGTTCACGATCATGACATATATATCACGCTCACAACTTGTGATGGTTTTTTGTCAACTCTTCTCAACTTTCAACCATCGGATAAGAATGATCAACCACCATCAACCGCCATCAACTGTCAGATTAAAAGACATCTTTTAGAAGCAATCCAATCATTAAAGGTACCTTTCCATTAAAGATGTGGATGAAACCTTGCATCCAATCACATTGAAGTGATGCAACCCTTCGCCAATGGACATGACTCTTCGTTTAGGTAGATGCAACCCTTCGTACTCTATAAATAAAGTTCCAAACCAACCAATTTCATGCATGGTAGATGTGTGTGATATGGTTGATGCTTATGAAGAATGTGTGTATGCACAGATAGAAAGTGAAAATTGTATAGATTTTGCTACGTTCAAAAGTTTTAGCGAGAAAAATGTATAAGTGATTCGATTCTTACTTGGATCACTAGATTTCTCCACAAATTTGAGCGATAGTTGTATGAGTGTAATTGAAAAGCACTTATCAATAAAAGTTTTTATTCTTCAACATTCATTCATTCGTTATTCATAAAGAATAGCATCCTATCAGAGGTTCTATACTAGTTGAGATCGAATTCAAAGTAGACATAGGAATTGTGAGAATTTACAAATCCCATTGAAGAGTGGATACGGTTTGATCAACTTTTGCTTTCACTTGCATACCTTATAACTCTACTTTGTTTTCTACTTATACTTTCTAATTTGAAGTTTATTATATGTTTATGTGTCATAACGAGTATTTTGTCTTGCGTCATTTATATTAATGAAGTTATATGCTTTCAAGTTAACTTTAAGAGTAGCTTTGAGGTTAACAAGATTGTGTATAATCATTGGATCTGTGATTATAACGCTGTTTAGTGAGCTAACATTTTTTGAGTGGTAACTTGCTAAATATGGCTATGTGTGAGCGACCTGTACTAAGCATAGTATTATTGTTATCCAGGTTTTTATAA
>CATIWQ010135293.1:0-27915 GCA_949673415.1 Euphorbia schlechtendalii | reverse complement strand
TGATGTAGAAGGTTCTTGTTGCACTAAGATACACTCCAAGCCTCTAACGAGGGAGGTACATGCGATATGGCAACAAGTGATCCACCCGCTAGGTTCCTTCGATCACCAAGGGGTCACGAAGTATACTTTCGCAAAGCTTCTTGGTAGAATGGGGACAACCTAGACTTAGAGGCTAATCCTTTTCTATTGCAATGCGAAATTGTGAATATGTCATAATTAAGAGAAAACAGAATAATGTGATCAATAATTTTCGGCACTTATCCAAGATCTAAAACCTTTTAAAACAAGTTTTTAGAAAAATCCCTAGTGGAGTCGCCACTATGAGTGGACGAAACGGAGCGGTGGGCCGAGAGCGCGCGATTTAGAGGTAAGGTCCACTGAGATGTTTGGAAAATGGCTTGCGCCGGGTCAGGGGCCCAGGAAAAGGTTTGAAGAGAGGGTGAAAACGTTATTTAGATCAGTTCGAACCCGGATCCACCATCTCTCGTTGTGGAGTCGCCACCTGGATTAGCACTTTCCAGGAATTAGAGTCCTGTGAGGCTTAACGTCTGGGGGACGGCCCAACAAGACATAGAGATTCGGGTTTGGGATAAGTTGCTTATTTCTCATTGGATCACATTATATTACATCTACAGAAAACCGTATTCTCTTAATTATGCATATCCGCACTTAAGTCATTTTGAGTTTAAATGCATGATTTAACGTATGTACGGAAAGTAGAAAGTCCATACACAAGATGATAAGTAAAGTGCGGAAAAATAAATTAGTAAATTACAAAACTCGGGGGATGTAACCACCCGCCTAATCTATGAATTACAATTTCTGTACAAATATATACTATACCCGAAGGAAATTAAGCCCTAGGCATATATCTAACCTGCATCCACAAAGGTTAGCACATGATATATCACAATATTTACACATATGTACTGAGTGTACCATGTATGTACCGAGTGTACCGTGTGGGCTAATTAAAACATCGATGGTTCAAAGTTGTTATTTGGAATAAAAATGGTTCATTTTTATTTACACGTATGTTGTTCGATTTTATTAGTGAAAATGACCGCATGGCAAAATGGTGAGGACTGTTATCTAGGAATAAATTTTATTCCCTTCATGGGGGTGACTTAAAAACAATATTTAGAAATTCAAATCTAGGCCAAACATGCATAATATAGTCATCGTTTGGGTTAGCAACGGTGACGACGTCATTCATATCGTTATCGACTTCCCTGTGAGGGGCAATATCGATATAAATGGCCTGAAGCATTTCCGTTGCTACTCCAAACTTTAATTAACATATTAACACATCAATATATCATATATAAGTCAAAATAATTACAAATTAGAGGTTTGTTACCCCCAATGATGCATTTCCAGTCTCAGGATGGTCTCAACGGGTCATTCTGGGCTTAAACGACTCGAAATGAAGCGAAACAAAGCAAAATCGCATTCTACCAGCCTGATATCATTAACAGAATCACGTGATATCATGGAACGACATCCCTTGATGTCATTAACGATATCGACTCTCTAGACCTGCAGTTACCATGCAAACAAAGCAGAATACAGCAAAAGACATACTCTAAACTTCAAATGACCATAACTTTTGCTATACTTAACGGATTTTGATGATCTTTATCATTCTGGAAAGCTCAAGATGTTTAAAATATGTTAATCTAAATAAAATAGAAAAACAGATTTAATATCATACTGAAAATCGTGAAAAACAGAAAGGTGCGCAGAAAACGATAATTACCGAAAACAAAACAAAACTTCAAAATGAAAAGAATGTAAACGTAAGCATGACTCTAGGAACTCAGAGGCTTACCCAATAGCTCTGAATCCACTTTTTTTGTCCACGAAAACATCCGGAAAAGTCCTCCTTATTTCTTTGGTTCGGTTTTGCCGGTTTTCGGCGAAAACGGAGAGTTAGAAGTCTCCATTGATGGGAAGGCTGAAACTTATGGGATTTTGTTTGAAATGAGAAAGGGAAGAACAAGTGTTACTTCCTCCCTTGGATTCGGATCTTAGAAGTGTTCTAAGGGTCCAAAAATTTGGTTTTTAGTTTGTGTGTTTTTGTGGGAAAGGTTTTAGAATAATGATGAAAGGTTTTCAATCCACCTTGCACCTGGAAATGGCAGCTCCTTTTGCTCCCTTTTCTCTGCCTTCGTTCAGTAGAATTCTCTCTTATTCTCCTTTTTTTCCTTTTCTTTTGTGAACTCCCTACAATCCAAAAGTCTTGGTTGGTTTACCCACTAATTTTGTCTCATTGCCCCATTTTTCCACCCCATGTGAGTTGGCAACATCTTGACTTCTTCCTTGTTGAAGAAAAGTCCGAATTCTAGGTGAGAAATGGGCGTTTTCGGTGGAAAATACGGTGCCAGCCATTTCTGATTGTCTGCACAATCGATATCGTTAACGATAAGGGATGATATCGTTAACGATATCTATCCATATCTTTAACGATATGGATTAGCCCAATGGGCTTTTCTTGGTTTGGGCTTTCAAAAGGGTAATGAGGCCCAAAGAAACAAGGTAGATGATTTTGGGATGATTTCGGGACCCTGCAAAATGTGAAAAGCTAACAAGGGAAAAATTATAGCTTCATCATCGAACTCGCGAGTCGGGAGTAAAAATCCCGTGCTCACAATTACCTCATGTAATAGCAGTAGCTATCCTAGAATTACACTTGTTAACAAAGAACACCACTCGCCATAATGTATCAAGATTTACTAGAAACCCTTATCAATCTTATACTCTGATCAGAGGTTTATGAGTGTGTCACTTCGACAAGGGGCCTTAGCATGCATCTCCCATTATATCACTATATCAGGAGTGATGTATCAAGAGCGATGGATCCCATCTTGACTACTCGGCTTACCATGTTATCATCACTATACCCGTAGTCATCTATATCTTCCTAATCACCGAGGTATGAATAAGAATGACCCAAAGTATAGCAAATCCTACTCAAGGTAACCAGTATCTCAGGTCTGGGGATACTTGTACTGCTACTACAATAAGACATGACACCAACACATGGATATAGTTATTTCCGAGAGTCTATCTTATAGTGATCTCTAATGTATTACCTGAATACATTCATATGTTAACTCAAGGTACCACCTTCAGCTCCTAAGATCGATTGCTTGGATCTAATCTAAGGGGTAAGCCTACACATGCTAGTCTGTCCGCTTCATTGATGTCAGTCTCAATGAAACTATGACTAAAGAAATTTAGACTATTCATAGTATCACGTATGTGAAGTTCTCACATCAAATAGCTCCCACTATGTCCTTGCACTTCTACACTATGAAGTAGTCATGGATTTTGTCTTATCAATGTGCATATATGTATACTATACATATATGAGACCAACAAGATATATAAACAAATAAAAGCACTAATAAATAATAAATATGCCTTAATTATTATTATTAATAATTTGAAACTGTTTGTACATTATAACTAATTAAGATATATCACCCTAATTGCCTCTATGGCATACATCTTGTCTAACAATCTCCCACTTACACTTGAGCTAATTGCCCATATGCTTCATACCATACTCATTAGCATGTTGGTCAAGCTTAACTAGAGTCAATGGCTTAGTTAGCCTGTTTGCTAAATTATGATTGGTTTGGATGTATTCTAAGCTTATATCCTTTCTAGCTAATATCTCATGAATGAGATGGTATTTTCTGAGTACATGTCTGTTTCTCTGACGAGACTATGGTTCCTTTACCTGAGCAATGGCCCCATTGTTATTGCAATAGACTACTATTGGATTTACAATGCTGGATACCACATCGAGATAACCAATAATCCCTTAAGCTAGATAGCTTACTTAGTTACTTCTTAAGCAACTTTACAATCAAATTCTATGGTTGAATCGATAGTTTTAACCTATTTGAAACTTTTCCAAACAACTTCTCCTTCGTTGAACATAAACACATACCTCGACCGGGACTTATAATCGTCCTTTTTAGACTAAAAACTCACATTGATGTATCTCTTCATAGAGAGATCACCTTCTGCATATGTTAAAAACATATCCTTGGTCTTACGTAAGTACTTAAGGATAGTTTTAATCTCCATCCAATGCTTCTCACCTAGGTCAGATTGAAATCTGCTCGTGACGCTTAAAGCATGTGAGACGTTAAGCCGAGTGCATACCATAGCATATATGATGGACCCTATCATTGAGGCATAGGCTATTATATTCATGTGTAGTCTCTCCTATTGTATTCTCGGACACTCAAATTTAGAAAGGTTAATTCCGTGAGACATTGGGAGATAACCCTTCTTGACTACTCAAGTTTAAATCTAGCCAAAACCTTGTCTATGTATGTACTTTGTGAATGACCTAGCAGCCTTCTAGATCTATCTCGCTAGATCTTTACACCAAGTATAAAAGCTGCTTCTCCGAGGTCTTTCATGGAGACCTTATTTGACAACCATGACTTAAGTGTCTGAAGAAAAGGAACATCATTTCCTATTAGTAATATGTAATCGACATATAATACAAGGAAAACAACTGCACTCCCACTAGCCTTCTCATATACACAGGGCTCATTAGCATTTGACACAAAACCAATTTCTCAGATTGTCTCGTCAAACCTAATATTCCAACTCTTTTATGCTTGCTTAAGTCTATAAATTGACTTTTTCAACTTGCTTAATTTTAAACCATCCTTTGATGTAAAACCCTCTAGTTGTGCTATATACACATCCCTATCCAGATTCTCGTTAAGGAATGCTATTTTTCACATCTATCTACCGAATCTTAAAATCATAATGAGCGGCCATGGCAAGGAGTATCCTGATAGACTTTAGCATGGCCACCGATGAAAAGGTTTCATCATAGCAATGCCTTCTATTTTATTATGGCCTTTTGCAACCAACTTTGCTTTTTAGGTAATTACGTTACCGTCCATGTTAGATTTAATTTTGAAAACCCACTTGCATCCTATGGGCTTAATTCCACTTCGTGAATCAATCAAGCTCCAAACTTGATTTTTGTACATGGAATCCATCTCTGACCTCATGGATGCAAACCAATTGTCAGACTCTAAGCCTTCCTTTTACCTCCTTGTAAGTCTTAGGCTCATCAACTTCCATCAGGAAGTGATGTTTATCATCAGTTATGAGAAACCCGTATCACTTGGGAGAGATTGAAGCCCGACCTGACCTATGCAATGTCGATGATATAATAGGTTGTTTTATGCTTACACTTTCTTGTGTAACAGGTGTAGGAATAATTTGTTGATTGTATGTTTGATCTTCTTGAGTGCCTAACTCAAGATTGCTCCCACTAGCTTTCCCAAGTATATACTCCTTCTCGAGGAATTGAGCATTTCTAGAAATAAGAACTTTTTATGTCTTGGGATTATAAAAGGCATACCCCATAGTCTCCTTATGGTAACCTACAAATAAATACCTATTAGACTTAGCACCCGGCTTATCTGAACTTATCCTCTTTATGTAAGCTGGACATCCCCAAACTCTCAGGTGAGAAAGAGTTGGTTTCTTACCTCACCACAATTCGTATGGTGTTTGATCAACTAATTTAGATGGCACTCTATTTAGAATATAAATTGCGCTCTCAAGTGCATAACCCCAGAGGATCTGTTGAGTTCTACTTGGCTCATCATGGATTGAACCATATCGAGTAGGGTTTGATTTCTCCTTTCTAATACTCCATTGTGTTGGGCTATTATAAGGAGGTGTCTACTAAGATAAAATACCATTATCCCTTAGATAATCCTGAAACCCTTGGCTTAAGTATTCACCGCCTCGATCAAATCATAGGGTCTTGATACTTTTCCCAAGTTATTTCTCTAATTCGGTCTTGAACTCTTTAAATTTCTCAAAACTCTCAGGCTTGTGCCTCAAAAGGTATAGATAACCATATCACGAATAATCATCGATAAAAGTTATGAAGTAAACGAAACCCTCGTGTGCCTTAACACTTATTAGACCACATACATCGAAATGTATTATTTCCAAGGTACTAGTAGCAGGCTGACCCTTTCCTTTAAAAGGTTTCTTAGTCATCTTCCCCTTTAAACAAGGTTTACATGCACCATAGAATTCCCATTCCATTGGGCCCATGTCAACACATTTGTGTAACTTAGTTAAGCGAGTCTCATTTATATGGCCTAGACGACAATGCCATATATATGATGATTTATCATTATCTAATCTTGATTTCTTAACAATGTTCATATTTAGAATTTCTGTGTAGTAACTAGAACATAAATTCCATCGACAGATATTCCACAAGCATAAAGAACATTATAACATCGAATTTGACAATTATTATTAGAAAATAAAATCTCAAAACCCTCTATTGCTAAACACGCAATAGAAATAATATTATTAGTGATAGTAGGAATATAATAGCAATTGTTCAAAATTAAAACTAGGCCACTAGGAAAATGAAGGTTATATGTCCCTGCAGCCATTACACCAACTAGTGCTTCATTTCCAACTCTTAGGTCCATTTCCCTTTTTGCAAACCTTCTATTATTCCACAATCCCTGTACAGAAGTACAGATATGGGTACCACAACCAGTATCCAATACCCAAGTAGACTTATATGGGAATTATAGAGAAACTCTCTATCATGAACATACCCGAAGTAGGTGCCTCACTTAGCCTCTTCTTCACTTGTTCAGAAATCAGAGCTTTGCAATCACGTTTCTAATGTCTAGGCCTTTCGTACGCGAAACATATTCCTTTGGGCTTCTCCTTTTTAATAACCACATTTTTTACCTTCACGTTGATGGGTTTTAAACCTTTACCTTTAATGCAAGTTTTACTTGCCAAGGTATCTACTCCTCTAGCCCTTAGACATTCTTAAAACTTCTAAGTTTCTTAATAAACTCAAATGTCTTGCTAGTCTTTCTTGACATAAGATAATCTTTCTCAAAAGGTGAATATTTATCAGATAGCCTTTCTATCATAAGCTGTATGTCATACTTGGAATCTGTCTTGATTCCTATATGAGCCAATCTCCTTGAATACTGAAAGTATTCTATGCATCACTCAGTGGCTAGGATCCCATCATCTCTCCTAAAGGTATAGAAGAATCTCAATATTTCATTCCATCCAACTCTCATGCCCTCATGAAGTCCTCTGAGATGAATCAACATGGATTTTAGGTCTATACCTTCATGCTACTTCTTAAGATTCAAGCTCATGGTTTTGAGCATCACTAGTGACACCACGAAAGCATCCTTCTTGTGCTTAAGATATGCTTCTTTCTCTTGGATAAAGCCTCAACATCAAGATTGACTGGTTAGGGATTATAATCAATGTGGTTTTTCTCAAGCTCTTTTCTAAGAGCTTTGAACCAGTCATCAAAATTTATTCCTGTCAATTTATTGTCAAGTATCAAATGGAGATTTATGTTCAGATTCATCGTTCAACCTAGATATATAATCAAATTTGTTTGAACATTAGTATATGTACATGAATTTAATGTAAGGTCTTTAATTAAATACATGATTCCTACTATTTTCTCAACATTAAAATAACCACTTCTATTTAAATTCGGAAAATTTAGTCCAAACAATTTTCCTTAGTAGGTAGCATCTATAGCCACTAATCATGACCCTCGCTATAACGAGTAAAGCCATAAAAAGATAACCATGGTCGGAACCTGCCATTTGCATCCCATGCAATTCCTAATCCATTTGAGTTCTCTTTCCAGAGATGTGCGTACCAAATTGTATGACTCCTCAAATGTGTCTCCAATCTAGCATTGGCTCCAATGATATGGACAACTAACCCATTTTGGTTAAGGCATTAACCCCATCTAGTCTCATGATCAAACACATGTTAAGGGAAGACATGTTTTACATGTGCTTACATCCGTTAATAAGGTTCGCAACATGACTTATGGTGAGAAGATAATATAGCATGTCAATATTGTTATAGGGATTTTATTGGTGTCACTGGTCTCGCCCTAGTTTAGGTCTTATATGATGGATATGATTCTGATAATAATAATAATGGGCTATTTTGGAATTATTAACTCTAAGGGAACATGCTCAAGAATGGTACATCATAGTCATTCCATTATGCCAAGACTCCATATAGCATGCAAAACAATCAAGGTCCATGTTTAAGCTCTTGCGCTTATGTCTATAAGTTTTAATTTAACAACTTAAATCACATTTGTAAAACCATATGTGGAATCCAATTCCCATACTAGAAATCAAATAATTCATAAAAGTCCTTTGGGTACACTTGAACCTAATACCGATGGAGATTTCTAGGTAGGAGAAGCCCCCTTAAAGTAAATGAGCAACCAAGTCTAATACTTACCAAAATAACCATGCGCACTTCGATTCGTTGTACCACAGACAACTATGATTTAAAGATTTCATTATTTAATTGAGTGAAGTACAGGATGACCCTTAATTAAAGCATTTACACGTGTGGTAAAACATTGTTAATTTATATGATAATCACCTAGACTAAGTTAAATTAAAACCTTAATCTAGTTATCACATCATTTTTTATAACAGGAATTGAACCCTAAGTCATGCATAGCATACATTAATTAATTCATAGAAAATATCAATTTCAATGATAGGCGTGGTTCATCGGGGTGTTAAAGTTGAAAATAAAAGGTACCGGGTTGGGGACCCAGAAAAAGTTTGGTAGAGAAAGCGAAAACATTTTTAAATCGGTCAAATTCGAATCCACCGTCTCTTAGTGTAGAGTCACCACCTGGATTAGCTATTTCCAGGAATTAGAGTCCTATGAGGCTTAACATCCAGAGGATGGCCCACTAAGACACATAGATTCGGGTTCGAGATAAGTTGTTTATTTCTTATTGGATCACATTATATTACATCTATAGAAAACCATATTTCTTAATTGTGGATATTCGCACTTATGTCATTTTTCGAGTTATTATGCATGATTCACGTATATTTGAAAGTGATAAATCCATCCATAAAGTAGAAATTAAATGCGAAGAGTAAAGATTAAAAATTACAAAACCTCGGGAGATGCAACCGCCGTCCTAATCTATTAATTACATTTCTCAAAAAAAATAATTGAAATTGCGATGCCCAAAGGAAAATTAAAATCCTAGGCATACATCTAATCCTAATCTACCTACATCCACAAAGATTATCACATGATATATCACAACATATACACATATGTTCGATTTGATTTTGAGAAGGCCCGTGTGGCCTAATTAAAAAATCGACAGTTTGAAAATTCTTATTTAGAAACAAAATGATTCATTTTATTAACACATATGTTGGTCATTTTTTTATTAGTGAAAATGACCGTATGGCAAAGTGTGAGGCCTATTATCCGGGAATAATTTTTATTCCCTTCATGGGGGTACTCTAGCATGTATTTTCATAAATAGAAAAGAAGAAGGATAAATATTACAACAATATTTACAAAAGCAATAAAATAAAATAATCCGTAGGTCCATGTTTAAAAAACAAATTAAAAAATCATGAAATAAGCTGCTCTAGGAACTCCAAGGCTTACTCTTTCAGCGTGAATCCACTTCAGCGCATCCGTATGATCCCAAGGAGCGTTCCTCGTTCATTTTTCAGTTGTGTTTGTGTGGAAAATAAATGTTTATTTATGAAAAAGATAATCAAACTCGGGTTCCAAATTTTTTTTAGACCCGAGAATATCTGAGGATTTTTAGAAGAAGAAAATAATGGAAAAAATTTGGTTTGAAAAAATAAAGTTTGGAATCCAAACGTGTTGTAGATCCAAAAATAATCAAAGAAAAATGTAAAGGAAATGTAGAAAAAGTCAGAATTATTTCAATAGAAAAAATATTATTTTATTTGTAAAAAATTCCTCCATCGTTGTCGAGAAAAAATTATTTTTTTTGTGAATTTTTTGGTCCAGAATACTAAAAATTCCACAAATATTTATGGGAGAAAAAACCTGAAAAATCCAAAATGAAACATATTTTGGCAAGGCTCGCTAGCGAGCCTTGTCAGAATTTTTGGCATGGCCGATTCATGATTCCTGATTTTTTTTTGTGATTTTTTATATTTTTTAATATTTAAATATATTTTTTAATTTTTTTTTAAAATATAAATATATTAATTTTTACCAAAATCTAATTTTTAAGGTTTTAAAAAAATAATTTAAGTCCTTTAAATAAATTAGCGACGAGGAACATTCCCATCCGTAGATTTCTAGATAATCGAAAATCGTGTGATTTGAGGATAAAAATCCCAAAAAGTCATCATCATTAAACGCGCGAGCTAGTATAAAATTCCATGCTCACAACTACCCCTCGTGTGATAATTGCTGGTTGTATAACCTATATGATCACACGAAATGGAGCAAAGCGATTGAGAGTATACCTAACAAGTGTGGTTGATGCCTTTTTTCCCCCCGATTGGTAATGATGTGGGCCTTCCTTTCTGGCACCGTGTCCTCGCGGGATTGTCCATTTCTTTCTTCAAAATCCCTTGGTTCTTGATGCCCTTGCTGGCGGGTCGATCATTTCTTTCTATGGCGTCCCTGTTATAGTCGGCAGCCATTTCCTTCTTCAACTGCGATTATCGTGTGCCCCTTGGAATGATTAAAGATGGGTGCCTGAATCTGTTTCAAAGGCAACCTTGAATTTCCTTAATAGGATGTTGACTTGTTCCTATGACAAATTAGAGGAGTGTAATATCAGTACATTTTATGATGAATGTTTAATTATTTGATCGAGTTTATGTGAAGTAAAAATTTTCACCCCTTCAATAAAAAATTAAAACATGATAAATAAATAAGTTTAATGGAAATTCGGGGATGTCCCGAAAATTGCTCTGTTATTTTAGGAGGCTTTTGTAATTTAGCAAAGTTGCTTGAATTAGGCCTTGGTAGGCTTGAATTGACTTTAGGTTTGAGTGGGCCATTATCCGTTTTGGTGTTCGTGGGTTACTCAAGTTGAGGTGGAGTTTCTTGTCTACTAAGACGGTGTTGCCCCGGCTTGGCATCGTCTTTACCTGTAAATGACGTGATGCTAATTTAATGCATGAACAACATTTACCATATGATGTATTTTAGTCTATTGTAGGTGTTGTGGGCTTCATTCATTGAAGAGCCTTCTCTTGTGTCGGTGACGACCATGGGTTCGTTGAATCAAATTTGAGTTCAAAGCTTGGATCTGGTCTGAGGAAGATCTAGATGAGTCGTTGACCATGCATTGTCTTGGTGATGATCACTTCGAAGCAATTTGCCTAAAGTGTTGGATGTATATAATTCCACGTACAATTCCGAGGAGGAGTGATGAATTTGATATTTCTTTGGTTCTTATTTCTTCATAGATCACCCTTGCGGGTTTTCAATCTATCAAACCTTGTCTTAATTTTTTTTTGGACCACCCTTTCAGGTTTTCAATCCAGCAGACTCCTTTTTCTTTATTATTATTTTTTATTTTTTTTATGTTTACCTGCGTATTCTACCATTGGCTTGCAATAGATCGAAATAAGCATATGCATAAAGATTCAGTAAAAATGGCAATTCATTGATGAACTTAACAGGGGTATAAATGTTTCAAATGATTTGACTCCTGCCATCAATTATCCCATTCAGGTTTTCTAACTAATGTGGTTCTCTCGATGTCTTAAGTTTTGCCTAAGCTGCCCTTTTTGGGTTTTCAACTCAACCAACTATTCATTTTCTATTTTGAAAAGAGGCCCTAATTTTTGCTCAACTAGCGAAGTGATAATTGATAGGCTAGTTACAAATTTATTTTTTATTGGTACTGCTTTTACCGATTTATTTCTTTCACCTATGCGTGATAGCAATTGTGCAAGACTTGGTTGATTTCGTAGATCAATTATCGTCTATGTCCACGAATTCCGTTGTTGTCTTGTTTAACGTTGCCTGATCAATTGGTTGGTGCTCGTATCACTTTGCTCGCTTGAGGTGTATGTGATGATGAGTCTTGGTGCTTGATCATCAACATTTCCTTCAATTGTGCTTCGACAATAAGTGATATGTCAGGGATCAGGTTTGATAGCTTGATTCCATCGGGGGTGAACGATTTTCATTCAACAATATTCCTTTAACAATGTAATGATCAGCCCATAAGTGTTGGCGAGCCGTGTGATGGAGTTTTTGACATGCTTAATGATTTGACTCCTTCTTTGTGTCTTTGGAATTAAGTTGGCTATTTGGCCCTTCTAGGGCTTCGATCATTGCTTTATCACCCCACAAATGGTGGTGAGCCGTGCGATGCACTCAATGGTCAGACCCCTTCTTTGTGTCTGTAACATTGCATCAGTTATTTGAATTTATTCTGCCTTGTTAACATGTCAGCCCTATTTTGGCTTCGATCATTTTGACTTTTACTTTATTAACATAATAGTCAATGGACGTTGTGAGCATGGGATTTTTACTCTCGACTCACGAGTTCGATGATGAAGTTGTAATATTTTCCCTTGTTAGCTTTTTACATTTTCCAGGGTCCTAAAATCATCTAAAAATCATCTGCCTTGTTTCTTTAGGCTTTCTCTTCCTTAAAAAAGCCCATGTAAAAAAGAAAAACGCAATTTGGACATGCAATGTCGTTAACGACATCACAATGTCATTAACGACATTGCCAATATCATTAATGACATTGCGGTGACAGCAAAACTAGAATTGAACTTCGTGGAGTTTTTCAACCAAACAATCAAAATTTTCCCACTAGCTCTGATTTTTTCTTTGAAACGCACCTGCCACACCCTACCTAAGTCTTTTGAATCCCAACATTTGCATAGGGAATGAGAAATAAGTTGAAAAAATGGAAAGAAGAAAAATCCAACTTTGACTTCCTTTTTGGATTGAAGGGAGATATCTCTTTAAGAGAGTAGAGTTCCAGAAAAAAGAAAAGGGGGGAGGAGGACATTTTTTTAGCTGAAAGATTTTTTAGCAAGAGAAAAGAGAGGGAATCTTGAGATAAAAGTTTCCTTTGAAGTTGTTTTTGGTTCTTAAGTGTTTTAAATGAATTTGAAGTGTTTTCATAACAAAGTAATCATCTTTAATTTAATCCCTGTGAACTTGAGTCTCTGTAGCTGGAGTGTGTAAGTTCATGGTTAGGGCATGAACTTGGGTCATCTCGGGTCATTTAGGCAAGTTCGAGGTTTAGTTCACTTGTTTCAAAAAGTGAGAAATAATGAGAGCTTAAGCAAACTTGAGGTTTAGAGTTCTCTTTAAGGCATTTACTACTGAGTTCTAGTTCAATAAGAACTTGGTTTAAGTGTCTATGACAAGTATTTTTACTCATTTAGAAGTTTTTTTATCTTTAATTCCGATTTTGGTAGTTTTCCGAGTTTTTAAGTTTTCAAAAGTCTAAACTATAGAGAAGAAGGATTTCTACTTCCTTTCTTTCTCTCGTTGAGACTCACATTCAAAGAGTTCTAACTCTCTTCATAAAAAAGTAGCACTTACTCTTCATTTTTTGATAAAATCGCAAACCAAACCAAAGAAACGAGGACTTTCTGGGGATTTTCATGGACCGAGTAAATTGGATTCACGGCAACGGGGTAAGCCTCTGAGTTCCTAGAGTCATGCTTCACTTGTTTATATCATATGTGCATGTTTGTGTATGCAAAAACTGTAAAAATCGTAAAAAATAGAAACTGCCCATATTCTGCTAGTTTAATGTCGTTAACGACATTGCTGATATCATTAATGACATTGCTGATGATGTCGTTAACAAAATCAGCTTCCTAGTAGAAAATAGGTAGAATGTTCGTAAAATTTCCAAATCTCGATTTATGTTCAAGAGGGTCAGTGGTGACCATTCAGGCCTGAAACTTGAGTTTTCAGTAGCATAATTTGTATATGTGAAGATTTTAAGAACCCGAGATCGTCTCGAAGGGAGTTTGGACGGTTAGAGTCGATTTTCCCTTTTCCGGGATAATATTTTATCGACTTTAATGGTTTCCTCTTCGGAATGATTTTAATAACGTCACAATTTACGTTTTTAGACTTAGATTTATTTTATAACAATATTATTATGAAGTGTGTTAGGAAACCCCGACGAAGGGAACAAAGTTCCCGGATAACCGACCCGATAAATATTCGCATGTGGCATTTTCACTAAAATTGGTTAAATAAACTTATGTGTATAAAATGAACCTTTTTATTAAAAACAAATTCCAAACCGTTCACCAGTTTTAAATCAGACAGCTCAGGTCTCGCAAAAATCAAAACGAACATACTTGCAATTATTTGTGATGTGCCGTATTTATGCTAACCTTTATGGATGCAGGTAGTTTAGGGTAGATCAATGTTAGGATTTAATTTCCTTCGGGTATCACTTTTCATTTCAAAATCAAATGTAACATTTGTTAGATATCGATGTATTTTAGGCAATCGTATCCCTTAGATTTTTTTGTGTATTTAGGCATTTTGTAAAACCCCCAAACCAATGATGTAATTAATCCCCCCATAGACTAAGCGCATTTTAATTTCCTACGTGTTTAGTTGCCACAATTTACGTGTCGTATTATGCATGTGTGATAAACTATAAACCGAAAATATCTAGTTTAGTTCGAATATTATAAACGTGGTTTCTATCAAGTATAATTTAACTCAAATGATAATGAAATAGGTAACTCATCCAGACCCAAATCTCTGTTCTATGGTATGGATTAGGCAAACGGATCTAAGCTATAACAAATTTTCCCAGAAGACCTGATCCGGGTGGCGACTACGTAACATAGACTAGAGATCCCGATCTCGAGTCTTTTAGCCTGAAAATCACTTTTCAAACAACAACATTTTACTCTGAGCAATGCATCATTTCAAGGCCATGCTCCTTTTCAAAAACCCCCATGCCCCATCTCATAGGGCCAGCGCCTCTCGGTGATCGCGTGGATTCGGAACGTCATCGTCTCACAGTGGTGACTCTGCTAGGGATTCTTTTTCTTAAACTTAAAATAAGTTTAAAAGATTTTAAATGAGTATTGAAAAGTCATCAAACGAGTTAATCCACATTTAAAATATCAAACAAAAGCATATGCATTAGATGGCTTAGCCTTTAAGATTAGGGTTCCCTATTAACCGTGAAGCTTGCGAAAGTATCATTTATGACCCCTTGGCGACCAAAGACACCTAGCGGGTGGATCACTTGTTGCCATAACGCATGGACCCTCTTGAACCTTATTGGGAAGAGGGGAAAGTGTATCGTAGTACAACAAGAACCTTCTACATCAACAACCCATGACCGAACTCATATAGGGAAACCGTAGATACTTCCTCTAGGTTCACCAAAACAAATGCATCTTTTTGTGTAGGTTCGCTCCGTAATGCCTTGCGGTATTAAGATGACCCAAACCTAGATTTAGAAGCTTAACCCTTATACACGGGAAACATAAGGCTGGAAGTAATACGATGTGTGCTATGTGCTATGTGTTCATCACATCACAACGTTTATTTCATGAAAAGCATCATGCTAACCCATGATTTGTTGTGCAGACATGAATTATACACACACATGTTATTATCCTGACACAGTCTACCTAGAGTTAGAAGGACGTGATGAGACAGCTTCACCTAGGTTTAGGACCACCCATGGTCAAGATAGTGCTTATTAAGCACTCAAACATCTGTCTACTTAGAATCATGGACTTCTAAGCCTAGGGTATAACACATTGTTCTACCCAAACTTGAACCTAGAACTAGAAGACGTGATAAAACAGCATCACCTAGGGTTAGGACTACCCATGACCAAGATAATTCTTATTAAGAACTCAAACCTTTGTCCACCTAGAATCATGGATTTTTGAGCCTAGGGTATAACACACCATTCTACCTGAACTTGAGCCTAGAATTAGAAGATGCGACAAGACAGTGTCAACTAGGATAGGATCATCCTTGATTATAGCGGTGCTTACTAAGCACTCAAACCTCTATCCACCTAGAATTGTGGATTTCTAAGACATAGGGTACAACACATCGTTTTACCCGAACTTGAACCTAGAATTTGAAGACGTGACAAGATAATGTCACCTTGGGAAAGATCATGTTTGGTTATAGAAGTGCCTGCTCGGTGCTCGAACCTCTGCCCATTTGAAGTCATATACCAAAGGGTATAACACATTGATTTACCCGAACTTGAATATGTTGAAGAGCAATCCACATCAATTAGTTCTCAAAATTGAAAGAGCATCATCACTTGGATAATCATCACTTGGATAATGTGCGATTACTTATCATTTTTTGTCTATTTATGTCAAAAGGATTGGCAAACTTACCAACTTTTCTAGCCACAACGGCATCCCTTTACTATTGCCACTAGGGTAGTATAGTAAATCTAAATTATGATTTTGTTTATTTCAAATGGATTGATAAACATACCATTTTCTAATAGCTTGTTACCCCACGGGGTAATAGGAGCCATCATCTATTTGTTTCAAAAGGATTGGAAAACTTACCAACTCTCCCCAACAAAACGGCATCCATGTACTTGTTGCCACATGGGCAATATAGTAAACCTTAATTACGATTTAGTTTTTTTCAAATGGATTGGCAAATGTACCAATTTCGAATAGCCTGCTACCACACGAGTAATAGGTGACCATCATTGGTTTATTTTAAAAGGATTGGCAAACCTACTTTTCTTTTAGATGGCCCCCTAAGCCGATAATAATTTTATTCATCACCATAGCATGCTAACCCTTGTGTCGCAGCCATTACATGAACATTTCACGCATCATTCTCAAGTCAATCAAGCATGAATATCATTCCTACTGATAGTTGATTAAATCTTCTTTCGTTAAGGTTTGGAGGAGTTCAGCTTAGAGGCTTGTCCGGATCTCTCCCATTGTGGCTCGCCAAGCAGAATCGTTCATCGAGGGTCTTCCACATACAGATTCCAGTGGGGGTTCAAGTTCAGGTTCAGATTCAAGTTCAAAATTTAGTTCAGAGTAGAGTTCAGTCTTTGGTTAGGAATAAATTCTCAGAATGGCAGAATAGCAAAATGTTTCAGGGGAAGTGATCAGCAAGTCCAGGATAGGCCTATGGCCCCGTAATTTGGGTCAAGTTAAGACATAGCCAATGCTCTTTCAGTGATTCTCTATAGCGAATAGTTCATTTAGGCCATGCAGTTTCATGCCCACCTTAGACTACTAGAGAGTAGGCCCTCAGATCCGGAGCTAATCAGGAATCTCCAAGGCCCTACCATTACGAGACACCCTATGGCAAGGAGGCTAGGATCTTCTCCTCACACATTACCATCATCTAACGGCCAGCATAGCGTAGGAGGTTCCCAAATAGTAGGTCAATTCTAGTTCCCACCCAGATTGGGATAAGCTATTCGTGGAGCAGGCCAACTATAAGGAAATAGTGGCCAGGTAGGAGTTAGCGTGGATCAGTGGGTTGTGGATTAGTCAGTTCTACCTGGGCAGTGGGCTTGCATCCAATGTTTCCACCAAGTTATCAGTAGTTTGAAGTAATAGTATGCTAGGAGGGGCCCCTTTTGGTATCACCCCTACCACACAAGGGTTCTTTCCCCAGTCCGGAGCTATTCTAAATTTCCAATATCCATCTTTCAGTTATGGAGCAAACGTCAATGCTCCAGCGATGCAGTATCAGGGTCAGTTCTCGGCCCAACCAACTTCTGCACTTCCTCCTAGGGTTCCTTTATACCCCTAAGCTCTGTATAATTAGTTTGGTGGCCAAACTCGGCCAGAGATGGGATATTCTACTTCCCAGCCCAATATAGAAGAGTTGTGGTAACAGTTCTTGGTAACCCACGCCGCTCAGCATCTAGGCTTTCAACCCGCCAGTTATTCAACACCACCTGTAGCACCACCCGTAGCATCAAGTGATGATTGGCTCCTTGAGAATTTCTCGATGCCTGAGCTAGTGAATTTCAATGGGGAAAGAGACCCCCAACCGCACCTGACCAATTACCAGATAGTAATGCGTTCTCACCGAGTCATCGACAAGATGCTAGCCAAGATGTTTATAGTAATGTTGGCAGCTCTGGCCAACCAATGGTATAACAACCTACCCATCAAGGTGTCCCATAACTGGGAATGACTCTCTGCAGCTCTGGTAGAATAGTATGGTTTCAACTCCCAAATGAAGATAACTATGCAAAACCTGGAGGTCATAAGGCAGAAGCCCAGGGAGATGTTTAAGCCTTACTTTAAAAGATGGATGGCCACTCAGGTCTTATTAAAGGATCACCTTAACCTGTTAGAGATGATCGTGAAGTTGTTGGCCGGAACCTTATCGGTGTACATACAAAGGTTGGGGATGGATACCTATTCCTCCTACAATGAGGTGTTTGAGAAGGCCAAAAGATTTGAGTTGATAGAATCCCTAGAGATGCCCTTGGTGTAACTCGCCAGTAAGACATAGTTTAGGAAAAATGACTCGGGATAATCAACCTCCAACCCCTCGCAGTCTAAGGGTAAGCAAGCTGCAGGCTAGTTGGTCCAATCCGAGCCAGTAGCAGCAGTGAGGCTATCAAAAGAAGAGTACCATGGGATCTCTCTGTATGACGTGAATCTGGGCTTCCTCTTTACTAAGCTGAGGGAGTTGAAGATGCTTGACAGTATAAAGACCTGTTCGCCACCTAGCCTTGAAGATAGGAAAAACTTCTGCAATTACCATGTCGTGGTAAGCCACCGCATGAATGATTGCAAAGACCTTTTGATGGCCATCCAAAAGTTGGTTAAGGATAGGGTGGTGGCAAAACCGAGGTTGAAACCGAGCATGAAAACTAACCCACTCCCAAAGTTTGATGGAGCGATGAGGATGATAAATTCTAGGTTGGAAGAGAAGCATGTTCTGAGATGTATCGGGGAAGCAACTAGGGAGTTCGTAATGGTGATAGGAACTGGGATCCCCTCAAACCAAGTTTTAGATATACTCACCCAGTAAGCTCCAGGTGAGAATTCTGTGGGATCGGTACTAATGTCTGTTGAGAGCTCAGTGGATGATTATGATCTATTTGAGTCTATGTACATTGCAAACGGAGCAAAAGAGAAGGAGGAAGAGCTGGAAGCGATGGAGAAGCCCATCGATTTGGATGGATATGTGTTGAAGTCTCAAAGGAAGGGAGAAAGGGATGGCACTCGTTAGGTGGAGGGTGAGAAGTTCCTGTATGATAAAGGCCTAATCAATCTAGACTCTTACAAGTTGAAGAATGCTAAGAAGAGGAAAGAGCAGCCATAGTACCCATGGCAGACACCCGTTGAAACAAGGGTGATAGAAGACGATGTATTAAGGGAAACCCACAGTGGTCGAGTCTTCAGAAACAATCCCATCCAACTTGGGAATTCATCAACTAAAGAAGTCACAAGGGATCACATAAAGCCACCCTTTCCCCCAATGAAGATGAGCTGGAAGTGGACCCCTTGGTGAACCAAGTCAAGAGCACTCAATCAAAATACAGTATTTAGGAACTTCTGAGCTTTTCTGAGGCACATCACCAAGGATTAGTATAGAAGTTAATGGAGATGGAGGCCACACCGACCACCTCGATGATTGAAATGTGCTCAGCTATAGGGGAGGGGATACCCTTGAAGAAAAGCCCTGCCATCACATTCGACTGGTCGGACCTACCACAAGAATAACAAAACTACAACAAGACCCTCTTCATTAGGGTTCACATTTTTGATAAATCTATTCCGTGTGTGATGGTGGATGATGGATCGGCACTGAATTTGTGCTCGCTAAATCTACCTCACCTAGGATTAACTAAAAGTATGTTAGAGAGGTCGAATACCATCATCCGGGCCTATGATGATTGTGAGAGGGCGACACTGAATAGTGGGCAGAGAGTGAGCGAAGATGAGAGGCGCGATTCGCCGGGGTGTTTGAAAAAGTAGCACCGAGTCAGGGACCCAGGAAAAAGGTTGAAAGAGAAGGTGAAAACATTTTTTAAATAAGTAGTGTGGAGTCACCACCTGGATTAGCTCTTTCTAGGAATTAGAGTCGTGTAAGGCTTAACGTCAGGGGGATGGCCCACCAAGATACAGAGATTCGGGTCCGAGATAAGTTACTTATTTCTTATGTGATCACATTATATTACATCTACAGAAAATTGTATTTTCTTAGCTATGCATATTCTCACTTAGGTCATTTTTAGACTTTATATGCATGATTCATGTATTGGAAAATAATAAACCATCCACAAAGCGGAATAATAAACCATCCACAAAGTAGTAAGTAAATGCAGAAAATAAAAATTACAAGGCTTTCAAAAATCGGGGGATTTAACCTCCTGCTACCCTATTAATTACATTTCCTCAAAAATATGTGCAATACCAGAAGGAAAAATAAAATCCTAATCATACATCTAGCCTGCATCCATAAAGGTTAGCACAGGGGATATCACATATGTTCGATTTGATTTTAGCAAGGCCCGTGTGGCCTAATTAAAACATCGACGGTTTAAAGTTGTCATTTTAAATATAAATAGTTCAATTTTTATTTACAAGTATGTTGATCAATTTTATTAGTGAAAATGATCGCATAGCATAAAGTGAGGTCTGTTATCCAAGAATAATTTTAATTCCCTTCGTTGGGGTATTCTAACATAAAAATTAAAAAGAAATAAAATAGAAGTTTGAGATGAAAAGAATTATACAACATTTACAATAATAAATAAAATAATTCCAAGGTTCACAAATAAAAAAAACAGAAAGAGATGAAGTAGATGATGAGCTCTGAATTCGTAGTTCTAGGAACTCAGAGACTTACCTGTGCGGTATGAATAAACTTCGACATATCCGTTCGATCCCCGGGAGTTTTCCTAGTTCATTTTGATTTAATTGTCATTTAATATGGAAAAATAAGTGTTTATTTATCTAAATGATAATCATACTCTGGTTTTAAATTTGTTTTAGACCGGAGAATATCTGAGGATATTTGAAGAAAAAAAAAGATGAAGAAATTTGATTTTAAGATGAAGAAATTTGGGATCCAAATTTGTTTTGGATCCAAGAAAATATTAGAAGAAAAGAAAATATTTGTGGTAGTTGTCTGTGTTTTTTTATCTGAAGAAGAGAATTTTCTCTGAATTTTTTAGCCCTCTCCAATCCAAAATTTTTTGACTATTTATAGAAAAATCCTAGAAAATCCAAAAAAGGTAAAAAAGTTTGGCGGGGTAGCCAAAAAGTTTGGCGACCTCCCCAAACTGGTTGGCAAGCTCACTAAAGAGGCTGGCGAGCTCGCTAGCCTCTTTGGCGAGGCCAGCCTCGCCAACGAGTCTGGCAACCTTGCCAGACTCGTTGGTGAGCCTCGCCAGAAATGGCGAGGTTGGCCAGACCCCTGGCAACCCTCGCTAGTGTTTGGCGAGGTTCGCCATATCTCTAGCATGCCTCGCCAAGTCCTTGGCAAGGTTAGTCAGGCCCCTAGTGAGCCTCGCCAAAGTTTGGCATAGTTCGCCAGGCCCCTGGCGAACCTCGCCAGGTCCCTAGTGAGGTTTGCCAGGCCTTTTGGCGATCCGTGCCTCGCCAAATATCGTCGAGGCAGGCTCCGAATTCGGCTCTCGGTTGCGTTTTCAACTTTTTTTGTGTATTTTTATATTTTTTAGTTAATTTCTGAAATAAAGTACTTTTAAATTAAGAGACGAGGAAGACATTCATTTGAAGATCATCGGATGGTCGAAAATCGTGTGATTCAAGGATAAATATCCAGAAAAGTCATCATCATTGAACGTGTGAGCTGGTACAAAATCCCATCTCACAGCTGCCCCTCGTGTGATAATTGCTGGTTGTATAACCAGTATTATGACACGAAATGAGCGTAGGGATAGAGAATACCTGACCGGTGTGGTTGGTGACTTCTTGTTCCCAATTGGTGATAACATAGGCCTTCCTTTCTGGCGGTGTGTCTTCATAGGGTTGTCCATTTCTTTCTTCAAAATCCCTTAGGTGCTCGGTGCCCCTTGTGAGAGGCTCGACCGTTTCTTTCTGCAGCTCTGTTGTAGTCGGCAACCGTTTCATTCTAACTTTGATGAATGAGACTGTTTCTTTCTTTAGCCATCGAGATAACCATTTCCTTCTTCAGTTATGTTTTGTAGTTCCTCAATAGGATGTTGACTTATTTCCTGTGATAAGTCAGAAAAAAGATAACGTTAATACATTTTATGATGAATGTTTTAATTATTTGATTGAGTTTATGTGAAGCAAAAATTTTTGCCCCTTCAATCAAAAATTAAAATAGATAATCAAATAAGTTCAATAGAAATTCGAGGATGTCTCGAAAATTATTCCGTTGTTTTGTGATATCGCAATGTTGACTTCAGGCTTGAGTGGGCCATCATCTTGTTTGTAGGTTCCTCATGTGGAGGTGCAGGTTCTTGTTTACTGGGAAGGTGTTGCCCTGATTTGGCATCATTTTTGCCTATAAATGTCATGATGCGAATGTAATGTATGCATGTTTTTATGCATGAACAATATTTATCATATGATGTATGTTCGTTTGTTATAGGCGTCGTGGGCTTCATCCATTGAGGAGCCTTCTCTTGTGTCGGTGCATAATTGCCCCTAGGGTTTATCTTGTTGGGGATTCCATTGATGACTTCCTCAAAGCGATGACCATGGGTTCATTGAATTAGGTTCAAGTTCATAGCTTGGATGTGTTTTGAGGAAAGTTTGGATGAATCGTTGATCCCGCATTGTGTTGGCGATGATCGCTTGGAAGCCATTTGCTTGAAAAGTTATTACATATTATTCAGATGAGGAGATGATGAATTTGATATTGGTTCTAATTTCTGCATAGATTACCCTTGCAGGTTTTCAATCTATCGAACCTTGTCTTAATTTTTGCCTAGACAGCCCTTTCAGGTTTTCAATCTAGCATACTCATTTTTCTTTATTATATATTTTTTTCATTTTTGGGATGATTACTTGCGATATTCTACCATTAGCATGCAAGCAATCAAAATACGCATATGCATAAAGCTTCAGCAAAATTGACAACTCATGGATGAACTTAACAGGGGTATAAATGTTTCAAATGATTTGACTACTTCCATCAATAAGCCCTTTCAGGTTTTCTAACCAATGTGGTTCTCTCAATGTCCTAAGTTTTACCTGACCTGCCCTTTTCGGATTTTCAACTTCGCAGATTGTTCTTTTTCCGTTTTAAAAAGAGGCACTAATTTTTGCTCAACTAACTGAGTGTTAATTGACAAGCTAATTACAAATTTATTTTTTTGTTCGTACTACTTTTTTTCTATTTATTTCTTTCACCTATGCGTGATAGCAATTGTGTAAGACTTGGTTGATTTGGTAGATCAATCGACGTCCATGTCCACGACTTCATTTGTTGTTTCGTTCAGCATTTATGATCGATTGGTTGGTTCTCGCACCACTTTGCTGGCTTGACATGTATGTGATGATGGGTCTTGATCATCGGCATTTCCTTTGATGGTGCGATGATTGCCCCACAATTAATAGCAACCTGTGTGAAGGAACTGTTGACGTGTTCAACAGTCTGACTCCTTTTTATCTTTAGTATTTTGTTTGATCATCCCATGAATGGTGGTGATCCGTGTGATGGAGTTGTTGACGTGTTCAACTATCTGACTCCTTCTTCTTGTTATTGCACTGGTGGTGATGGAGTTGTCGACGTGTTCAATGATCTGAGTCCTTCTTTGTGGGATTACGCCAGTTGTTTGGCCTCATGAATGGTTGTGATGGAGTTGTTGACGTGTTCAACAATCTGACTCCTTCTTTGTGACATTGCATCATTTGTTTGGTCCCATGAATGGTTGTGATGGAGTTGTTGATGTGTTCAACGATCTGACTCCTTTGTGCCATTCCGTCATTTGTTTGGTCCCAACTTACTTGGTCGACATTGCGTGCTTCGTTCTCTTGGTTAAGTCATTGGACATTTCATGCTTGGAGATCTTTCCATTCATCTTTCATCCTTGTATGATGAGGCAATTGCTATCACGTGTTGTCTAAGTACATGTATTTATCTCTCATTTTCTCCCAAGAGTTAAATCATTTGAATTTATTATGGGGAATCCATTTATACCCAAATTAATTTCATAAAATGATGTGTCACGTGTGCTAAAAACATTATGTATATGTTTATGTGAATGTGTGATGTCATTAATAAGAGATATCAAGCAAATAAACAATGTTAATTTATTCAAAATTCAAAAGGCCCTATCGGCAAAGTAGCTAAAAGCTAATTTATTACACAATCATTCATCAAGGGTTAGTGCCCCCTATAGGTGTCCATAGATTCGAATTGTTCCATCCGCTCTGCCTTCTGAAACACTTCTTGAAAGCTCAAGAAGATGTCTAATCTAAATTTGTTCTGTATGATGGCAGTGCACCATCCACAAGCTTGGTTATCATCTCTGGTAGAGTTAAGCGAGCCCTAAGCCTGACCTATGTTGCCATCCAATGTGCATAGTAGGACTTAAAGATCTCATTCTACTCCTGCCTTATAGCCTCCAAATGTTGCATTGTTGTTTCCATCTGAGTGTTGAAACCATAATGCCCCAGCATAGCTTGAGCGAGGCTATTCCAATCGGTATCTATGTCCAGCAGAAGGTGGCTGTACCATTCATTGACCGGGTGGCCTAAGGTGACGACCAAGAGCTTAGCCATCATTCGATCACTGACCCTCAGTGCTCTCATCATCGTCTGATAGTGCATTAAGTGAGTGCTCTGGTTGCTAGATCTTACGTACTTCTCAAACTGCAGCATTGCAAAGTTTGGGGGCAAGATGTCTTCATCCTCTATTATCAGTTGTGTAGGGTATGTGTTCCTTAGGTGGCCACCGTGAGTGGTCAAGAACTGTTGCCATAGTTCCTTGATTCCTAGATATTGGAGGATGTCATTACCTGCACTTGGATAAAAGCTAACTACCCTTGGAGAAATGCCGCAAAATGAGGCAGTTGAGGTGCCTGGAGCTATGAGGCAACCGACATACTCCAAGTGGGAATAGGCTGTTGGTAGAAGGGCCCTGGTGCGAATCCGGCTGGATAATTTGTCCAGGGAAGAATTGGGAAGGATTGGAAAAGTTATATCCTAGCAGACCAATTTGAGACTGGTTCAGCTAACTTTGTCCTGCCCGGAATTGATAAATGGCAGTAGGCGTTGAGGATACTGCATCTGAGGTAGGATGCTAGCTGTTCACTGTTAGCAATGGCATTCGAAGCAACTACAATCTTAGAGCTCATCAATGGCTGTTGAGAATTTTATCCCGTAAGGACGGGGTGATCCTCTCATGTACCTTCTTCTCATGGATTAGCCATGACAGATGTGCGTTGAACCGAATCAGAGTTTGAACCCGAGTCCTCACTTGAGTCAATGTATGGAACCCCCTCTAGATTGGACATAATTTGGGAAACACGGACTAGGAGACGAGTAGGCCTCTTCCAAGCCCCTTTGATACACGAGCAGAATATTAAACCGTGCATGTAAGATTTGTGATATGATTCATGATCAGGTAATGCATGAGATTTTTAATGTTATGGCTACATTCACAAGGGGTTAGCATGCCATGTGAGAAATAACATGTATGTCAATCCATTTGAAACAATCAGGTTAGTTATTAGGTAAAAATGAAAACATGTGGAAATGAAAATCCAACGTCGGGGGTTGGATTTGAGACTTGTACAATGTATGTGTGACATCATAACATGAGTGATGTAAGTGAGGTGACTAAGTTACCTATGAGGTAATAGGTCAACGATTTGAGGTTTTGTACTATGACTAGGTCTTATGGAATGAGGATGTCAAAATTGTTTAGGGTAAGCGATGTGTCATACCCTAATAAAATGAAAACAACTACCGTATGTAGCTACCTAACGAATGATTTGGTTAATTTTCCCAATTAGGGCAGAGTTTCGGATACCTATATGGTAGTCACTATTTGAGGGTATGTGGTGATACGTGAATTATTACCTCGTGTGGGTGAATGATTCGGGTATCAGGCATATACCCTTGAAGATTTGGTAAGGTAAGACTTTCAAAGTAAGTTTGCCTCGTGTGGGCTTAGGTTAGGACATCAATTGGGATATCCTTTAATGTGGGAAAAATTGTTTTGGGTAGGTATTTGCCCCGTTTGGCTTTTGGTGTGTATAATTACCCCGGAAGGGCTGTGAGTCAAATGTTGAGTGGACATCTCAAAGGTAATGTGTGGGATATATTATCGCCCCTTGTGGGCTAAGTGTCGGATGTTAAGTGGACATCACGCAGTAAAACAAAGGTATGTTTACCATGTACGGGCTAATAGCGGGATGTCAAGTGGACAACTCGCTGAAAAAGGGGTAAGTGATGTCCCTAAGTGGTTTTATGTTGTCCTAGGGTGACACTGTCTATAGTGTTAACTGTGCCTAAGTGTATGTGACACGGATGATGATAACATGATATATATATTTAATATCATGAGTGTGTGCGTTCGAGTGTCTAGACAAAAATTCATGGTTAGTATGACATTTGTACAATAATAAGTGTGTAGCACATAGCATGCAACGTCCAAACTTCATACCATACAACTCCCGCGTGTAGGGTTTTTGACTAGTCTCTATCCTAAGTTTGGTTCATCTTAGTACAGCGAGGATACTAAGGAGCGCACCTGCAGGAAATTATAATGCATGATCGAGTGTTTATGGGTAACACCCTAGGGAAATTACCTACGATTTATTTACATGAGGGTTATAAATGGGTTGTTGATGTAGAAGGTTCTTGCTGCGCTAAAATACACTCCAAGCCTCTCCCCAAATGGGTTGAGGGAGGTACATGCGATATGGCAACAAGTGCTCCACCCGCTCATGTACTATCTTTCTTAGGGAGGCAGATTAGTACAAGAGAAAGCTTCACAGTAATAGGGGTACCTTAGACTTATGGGCTAATCCCTTCTATTGCAATGCGAAATTATGAATATGTCATACTTAAGAGAAAATGGAATAATGTGATCAATAATTTTCGACACTTATCCAAAATCTAAAACCTTTGAAAAAATAAGCTTTTAGAAAAAAATCCCCATCAAAGTTGCCACTGTGAGCGGGGGGAAATGGAGCGATGGGCTGAGAGCTTGCGGAAAATGAGAGGCGCAGTCCACGGGGGTGTTTAAAAAAGGGCACGGGTCGGGGACCCGGGAAAAAGGTTAAAAGAGAGAGCGAAAACGTTTTTTAGATCGGTTCAATCCCGAATCCACCATCTCTTAGTGTGGAGTCGTCACTTGGATTAGCTCTTTCCAGGAATTAGAGTCCTGTGAGGATTAACGTCCGGGGGACGGCCCACCAAGACACAGAGATTCGGGTCCGGGATAAGTTACTTATTTCTTATGTGATCATATTATATTACATCTACAGAAAATCGTATTTTATTAGTTATGCATATTCGCACTTAGGTCATTTTAGACTTTATATGCATGATTAATGTATTGCAAAATAATAAGCCATTCACAAAGCGGGATAATAAACTATCCACAAAGCAGTAAGTAAATACGGAAAATAAATGCGAAAAATAAAAATTACAAGGCTTTCAAAAATCGGGGGATGCAACCGCCCGCTACCCTATTAATTACATTTCCTCAAAAATATGTGCAATATCCGAAGGAAAAATAAAATCCTAATCATACATCTAACCTGCATCCATAAAGGTTAGCACAGGGGATATCACATATATTCGATTTGATTTTAACGAGGCCAGTAGGGCCTAATTAAAACATCGACGGTTTAAAGTTGTTATTTTAAATAAAAATAGTTCATTTTTATTTACACGTATGTTGATCAATTTTATTAGTGAAAATGATTGCATGGCATAAAGTGAGGTCTGTTATCCGGGGATAATTTTAATTCCCTTCGTTGGGGTATTCTAACATAAAAATTAAAAAGAAATAAAATAGAAGATTGAGATGAAGAGAATTATTACAACATTTACAATAATAAATAAAATAATTCCTAGGTTCACAAATAAAAAAAATCAG
>CATIWQ010135265.1:0-17332 GCA_949673415.1 Euphorbia schlechtendalii | reverse complement strand
ATAATAATAACCGACGGTATTGCTCAAAAAGCAATACAGTCAGTTAATATAATAATAACCGACGGTATTGATTGAGCAATATAGTCGGTTAATATAACAATAACCGACGGTATTGCTCAAATTACAATCCCGTCGGTTAATATATTTAAGATCGACGAGATTACTATGGAAATCCCGTCGGTTTATATTAATAACCGACGGGATTGCCCTCCGCACATTTTTAACTCCAATACAGCGTTCTTTCGACGTCAACTACGTTCATAACCGACGGGAATTGTGTGACACAACAGGCCATTTCTCTACTAGTGTTTGCTTTCCCTTTATGCAATCTAAACAAGTCTCAAAATTAGTAAAATCTAAAGTACTAAGTATTCCATCTTTTACTAATCTTTTAATTCTTTCAATGGAGATATGTCTCAATCTCCTGTGCCACAACGTAGAGGAGTCCTCATTTATAACACAACACATCTTTTCATTCCAATATGAGTTGCATTATATGAAAAATTATTATATATATTAAGACGAAAAAGACCTTCAAATAAAGTTCCATTTCCAACAACTTGAGATTGAAAACATAAATTCAAATATTTATTCAAAAACACAAAGGAAAAGCTCAAAAGTACAAGTCTTGAAACTGAAATTAATTTTCAAGAAAAATTTGGAACATAAAATGTCTTTTCTAATCTTAAAACAAAACCATTATTTAGTACTAAATTGCAATCTCCAACAGCCTCCACACGTGAACGCATCTTGTTTCCAGATAATATGTGTTGTTCACTTTCCATCGGCTTCCTTGGGTTTTGCAAATCCTGCAACTCATTGGTAATGTGAATTGTACAACCAGAATCAATCCACCATGTGTCATTACAAATTTAGCCATATTAGATTATAAACAAACTAGAAATATCATATTACTTTTCTTTTCAAGCCAATCCTTAAATTTGATGCAATCCTTTCTCATGTGCCCTTTCTTTTTACAGAAATAACACTTCGATTCCTTTTGAATATAAGCTTGAGCAGGAATTTTACCTTTTGCCTTATTTCTGGCATAGTATTTCTTCTTTCCATGAGTAGCTAAATGTACACTTTGAGAGCTTTCCCCTCGTTCCATCAACAGTCTCCCCTCCTCTTGGACACACATGGCCATAAGTTCATTAATTGACCATTTATCCTTATGTGTTACAAGATATCTTAAAGGGTGTATAAGTTTGTGGAAGGGTGCTTAATATGTAGTGCACCAGGAAAGAATCAGACATCTGAACCTCTAAATTCTTTAATTGAGCTGAGATATCCCTCATTTTCATGATGTGCTCACGTACACCTCGGATACCGATGAGCTTAGTGGATGAAAACTGCATAATTAGGGTTCTTGTCAATGCTTTATCAGAAGTAGCATATTGCTCATCAATGATTTTTAGTAAGGTTCGAACATTCTTATGTTGCTCAATTGAACCACGAATCCCTGGTGAAATTTTAGTTTTAATGAACATCATGCTGAGATTATTAGATCGTTCCCAACGCTCATGAAGAGCAATTTCATCAGGAGTGCTAGTAGTAGTATGTGGTGGTTCATTTTACTGGATAGCATAATCAATGTCCATCCACCCCAAATGAAGGAGAACTCTTTCCTTCCATAGCTTATAGTTTTCACCGTTGAGTTCAGGAATAGGACAACTCGCATCAGAGACTAATAGTTTGAGTAGCTGCATAAACATGCTAATTCATTAGTTTTGAGACTAATACCATAATATATGTTTACCAATGTAAAACATATAGTTATGAACATAAATCACAATATAAAAATTGCATGTGGGTAAATTTTAATTCCGAAATATTTATGTTCAACTTATATGACGATACTTAGCAAATTATATGCCACTTTCTAATACCTGTGGGCAAATTAGAAAAATAATTATATATGATATCTCTCTGAATATAATACATTTTTATTGTGGAATAAATGTATTATATTAATTATAGTTAATGCTTTTATATACTACATGTGATCCAAAACAACCCAATACATATAATTCTATATAATCAAAGTTGTTGTCTAATCATATAAAATTTTATATGAATCACTAGACACTTAATATTTATCATTATTTTATTAATCATAATTAATGTTTTTAAATAAAATGTGATCTAAACAACATAATATATAATTTTGTATAATCAAAGTTGCTGGTGCTAAATTTTATTTAAACGAAACTACATGGATCACTAACATGATTTAATTTAAGTTTTATCTTGATGGCTAATACAAATTATTTGAACAATAAACATGTTTTAACATATCTTTTAAACCAATCATCCATGGTTTGATGAATATGTTAATATTCATTAAAATAGTTGTATAAGAAAATAAAACTTAATAAAGTTAGTCTTTTGTGAGGCATGGGTTTCTGTCAATTTAGAGTAAATAATCACAAAAAGCCAAAATGGTTTTTACAATAAAACAAAAAAAAATTAAAATCATGTCACACCTACCAATTCATTCACGTGAAATTCCTACCTTTATTTATCATTCAAACAGTACTTTCTTATCATACTTCCCTTCTTGAATAAATGACACTATTCATCATCTTCAACCTCTCTTTCATTTCAAAAAAAATCATAGGTTCAAGTTCATTGCAGGAATACAAAAATATCAAGACAGAGGTGTATAAGGCTCTGATACCAACTGTAACTTCAATTTTTCTGTAAATTTAATGAAGAATAACTAAATACGGAAATAAAGTTCTTAGCTCCAGCCATTGATGTTAATCTTACTTGTAGGAACTTCTATCTGGAAAGGTTGAAGAAAAGAAATAAAGGATCTTCTGAGCTCTCCAATACTTTTTAGATTGTGTATTTTCTTAATGTCATGGATGAGTCTGAGAGCTCAGGGACCCTTAGTATTTATAGAGTAGAATGGTCGAAATCAACCATCACAATTTCTTCCATTGACACAAAAACTTTTGAAACCAGCAATGGGAAATCTCCATGACCTGATTTCTAGATTCCAAGTCACATGGTATCGTTTGGACTAGTTTGTATGAACATAATGATTAGCCTTAATTTTTTATGCTTTCAACAGTTCACACTTTATCTGATCTCAAATGGACCATCATTGTGTAAAATCAAAATTAGTTTTACATATAAAACCTTAAAAAGAAAATTTGAATTCTAAAAGGACTAGTCAACTGTTACCTGAATGAATTTGAAAACATAGATGAAAGAATTACATTTCATCAGTAACTTCTGTCATCTAAAGCTGATCTTAAGGAGATCAAGCCACTTCATACCATAACGAAATGTTGACAATGCAGATGGATGATTGTAACGTTTTTCATACAAATGCTTACCAATTTGATATGAACAAAAACCTTCGACAAACTTCCCAGGAGTTATATATCGGTAAGTTTGGTTAACAGACCAATACTACTCTTGGTCTTTCTTTGATGTAACTTAAAAGGAAATAAGTCATGAAACAACTGCTAATTGAACAAGTGTTCAAACTGAAATGAGCTTATTGAGAAAATATTTAAGTTGAGCTTTTCTCTTCAAACACTTACTATTTGTAAGAACTCTGCAACATTCTTTCTTTCTGGACAACGAAATCTCACAAAGGAGAAGAAATCAAGAACTCTATCATGGGGTTCCTCGTATACAATCTGCCCCTCACATAAAAGAATAACATCATCAAATAACTCCTAAGTATCGGGTGCAGGTTTCAACAAAGAGATTATAGCAGTCCCATCAAGGGCGCATGTTAAATGCCTAAGAAGCGTGGGACATCTTGGCGAGTGTGTGTAGAGGAGCCGATCGAGTAAAGCAAGTTCGTTTGCAAACTCTTCATGGCAAATTGGAAAGTATGAAGATGAAGGACTCAGAAGGATTATCTGGTTATGTCACTCGTGTCCAAATTGTGGCAAACCAACTCAAACGAAATAATGAAGATTTAACCGATATGAGAGTTGTAGAGAAAATTTTGAGATTGCTAACTGATAGTTTCAAGAATGTCGTATGTGCCATTGAAGAGTCAAAAGGACCTAGCAACGCTAACATTTGATGAGCTTCCTGGTTCTCTTGAGTCACACGAGCAACGTAAGAAGAAGAAAAAGGAGGAGACACTCGATCAAGCACTTCAAACTAAGGTGTCCATCAAAGATGAAAAGGTACTTTACTCTCAAAATTCTCAATTTAAAGGGGGAGGTAGTAGAGGTCGAGGAAATGGTCGTGGTGGTAATGACCGTGTTCAAGAAGAGAATTATGAGAACAATGGGCAATCAAGCCAATAAAATTAGCTTGGAAAAGGAAGAGATCGTGGAAGAGGCGTTTAATCAAATTATTCTGACGTTGAATGCTACAAATGTCATAAATTTGGCCACTATGCAAGAGAATGCAATTCCAAAAGATGTTATAATTGTGGCAAGATGAGGCATTTTGCAAAAGAATGTAAAGTCAACAAAACGGTTGAAGAGACAACCAATTTAGTACTTATGAAGGAACAAATATTGCACTTGAAGGATAAGCAAGGACGTTTAGTTGCTCAAGTTGAGTTGGGGAGGAATTGCATGTACAAGCTGAATTTAAAAGGCATACAAGAAGAATGTTTGCAAGTCAATATAGATGACAAGGCGTCATTATGGCATTTTTGTTTTGATCACCTACATCATGGTGGTCTAAATGAATTAGCAAATAAGAATATGGTGCATGGGCTACCTGACATGGACTATAAAGGAAAGTTATGTAAAGAAAATGTTCTTGACAATCATACGAGAACCTCGTCTCAAAAGAAGGCTGAGTATGTGGCAAAGTAACCTCTTGAACTAATTCATACTAACATATGTGGATCAATTACCCCTGAATCTTTCAGCGGTAAAAGGTACTTTATTTCTTTCATTGATGATTTCTCATGAAAGACTTGGGTGTATTTTTTGAAAGAAAAAATTGAGGCATTCAAAGTGTTCAGAAAATTTAAAGTGATGGTGGAAAAGGTAACGAGTTGATACATCAAAGCTGTGCGGTTTGATAGAGGTGGTGAGTATACCTCAACAGCTTTTATAAAGTATTGTGAGGAGCAAGGCATAAGGCAATTTCTTACCGCACCATATACTCCTCAACAAAACGGTTTAGCTGAGAGAAAAAACCGGATCATTCTCACTATGATTAGATTGATGCTAAAGAGTAAGAAGACGTCGAAGGAATTTTGGGCAGTTGCGGTAAAATTCGCCATCTATGTACAAAATCAGTGTCCACATGCAAAGTTAGCTTATCAAACACCACAGGAGGCATGGAGTGGACAAAAGCCAACAATTTCTCACTTCAAAATATTCGATAGTGTTGCTTATGCACATGTATTAGATCAGCAAAGATAGAAGCTCGAAGATAAAAGCAAAATATATATTTTTATTAGGTATGATGAGAAAACAAAAGGGTACAAGCTACTCGACCCAATGAGCAAGAAGGTCAATGGAGATGAGCATCAAAGATGGAGAATCATTGATGGGTTGTAAATCCAACATATTTTTATACTTAATTTTATATCTTTATAAGTATGTTTTAGTTTTTATGGGCTTTGTTACTATTGTTTTCTACCATATCAGGGTTTTTAGGTGATTTGGATGAAAGTTGGTTAATACAGCCAAAAACAGCATTCCACTGAGATCCCGGTATTTTCAGTGGCAACAGTAGACAGTCCCGGTGACTTTCACAATTTCTGAAATCTTCCAGAATGTCAGGTTCATATCTAGTTAGCGGTTAAGAGCATAAAAGTCAATGGATAATCACCAGTTTGAGCAAAGTCTATCTTTAAGGAGTTTTGGTTTAAAGAAGAGTTGTTCTCCTTCTTAAACTCTATCTTGAAAAGAAGATAAACTCTATAATTTTATCTCCAAATAAAAACTAAAGGATAAGGCCAAGAGAAGAACAAGTTCAATCAAAGGCAAAGACTATAGAGCAATGTGTTCGGCCATATGGCTATAAATATAGGCTGAATCCCAGAAGAAGAAAGAGTTCTAGTTCGAAATTAGAATTAGAATTAGAATGCAGTCCAAATTTTCTTAGTTTAGTGTAGTTATAATCCGAATCCAAATAAGTTTAGAACTACATTTATTTTCTATCCTTAGTTTTCAAACGTTTTAGATTTAATTTGCTTACAATTCGATTCTGATTTTCTTTCAATTTCATTTCATTTTCACAATCGGTTTTACAAGTTCTTTTTATTATTTCGCAATTTTATATTCAGTCTCTTTATCTTTTATTGTCCTTAAATTCAGTCATGTCTAGCTAATTCTCTAGTGACTTGACCAAGAAAGGGTCAAGACCATGTCTGATTAATGTGAGGACTTAAACTTGAACACAAAAATCCGCAAAGTGACTTATTTGTTAATCTTGGTACTATTTTTTATTGGATCCTTAGTCTCTCTGTGGTCTAATCAGCCGCAAGGTAAGTCTTTGTGATTTATTATTATCTTCAACTTTTGCATCCGTAATTGTGCCTAAGGAAGAGTGAGTGACACTAGTCTCTCTGTCATCACCGACACTGGAAATTCAGCAATCTATCGCTTGTTAGGAATTCTACTACCTATCAATTAGAGTTTAGGATTTTCTAGTATCCATTGCTATTTTTCGGCGAAGGTAAGAAGGAGATTGAGGCGTGAAGCACAGTCCCCATACGAAGTAAGGAAGAGTTGCTAATGTTGTACGATGCGGAGCGTTAGTATAACTAAACCTAAGTTCCGGTGCAATTTATCCCTTGTGCAGTGATCATTATGAGTTTACAATTTCGTCACCCACTAAAGTGTCAGCACATATGTCCAACCCTAAAGTCTTAGTCAAATGTATTTTAGTTGTGCATGTTCTGTAATTTTTATGCATGAAACCAAGCAATTAACATCAGCTGAACATGAACCCGACTATTCATAGAGGGCAACATTGTTTTTAATATCGGATTCCCTTCCAACTAGCCTATTCAAATTGTTCATCTTTAATGAATCTCAAAATCAGTTTAATGTTTACACTATTACTTAAAGGCTCAAGTTTTGAACTAGCAATTTGTGATAACCTATTTAGTTAAATATAACACATTGCTGCATCTTACAATTGTTCCAAACATATAAGTTTAGTTAATCCATACCAAGGCCACATTTTTCTCGATATCATCTGACATTTCATTTTGTGGAAGAAAGAATGCTCAGAGGCATATATTCGAAAGTCTGCATTGTTAATTTTTAGGTATGCACAATTACAGTACAGTTTCATCCTCCACTAATGAATAGTTTTTGGACTGAATTTTGTGTCTAGTTATTTGAAAAAGGGAAGGGAAAATTATTGCGTTCACCAACAAAGATAAATGAAACTAAGTAAACTAACTCTTTCATGACAATAAAAATCAATATCACATACATATTAATATAACGTGCATCAGCATAACATGCAAGGATTACAAATGCAGCCTTGATAATTTACTCGTTAAGCTTCATGCTTAATTAAAACATGCAGGAAAGTAAAGAGTGAAGTACTCTTTGCAGTGAGCTTATTGTGAATGTAGAAAATATTCATTAAGTATCGCATTCATGTACATGGTGGGTTAAACAGAAATGGGGCACTGCAGGTTTAAGAATCATTCAATAAAGAAGGTCTTTTGCAATTTATCCTAAAAACTCAAAGGCTATAGTGGGCTTTCAAGAATCCTTCCCTGTGCCAGACATAATATTACATTGGAATTTATAAATAGATAAAGGAAACTGCAGCAGGAATACTTTCAAAATCAACCCTAACTAAGTTCACATAACAATAAGAAATTCCCAAGTTCAAAGTTAGAAGAAGAAAATGAGAGCACGCGTATCATAAGCATTTATTAATATTACTAACATTTTGCATCAAATAAAAAGGCGCCAAAAGGAATAACGGAAAATACTCCACGCGCGGTTCTCCACGCGCCAACGCTTAGTAGTGTACATATCATAACGATTTCGGTTATAGGCGGAAGAACATTCCATTTCTCTCTTTGTGTTTCTTCCAATTTTGCGCCATTTCTTTCTTTCTTTGAAATCTGAAACAATTTGTTTTTGGACTCCTTCGACTCTGGTTTTCCGCTTTCAATTCAATCATTTTCTTCCTTCTCCATTTACAAGCTTTTTGTTTTGGCAACTTATCCAAAATTTCTCAGTCCCAGTCTCAGCCTCAATCGCAGTCTCAATCTCAGCCCCAGCCTCAAACCAATTGGGAAGCTGATAAAATGTATGAATTCTCTGTTTATTTCTTTTTTCTTTTGAAGTGTTTACATGTGCGGGGGCTTTTTGTCCTCTTTTTAAATTTTGGCTGTTGGGTTCTTGGTACTGTTCTTTGCAGCTAGGGTTTCGCTTTGTTGATTTTGTAACTATTTTGGAAATGAGTGCTTTGATCGTTTATAGTTTATAAGTTTTTGCGAAGTTAGGGTTTAGACATTTTGCTTTTGATTACTTTTGTGTCTTTTACAAATTCCATGAACGGGCACGCATGCATTATGCATATATCTCTGTTCTTTTCGCATTCCAGATTATGTTTATTTTAAAAAGGAGGTCTTATTAAAAAAGCAAGTACTCGACCATGATTTTGCTTGGCTGTTTAACCATTTTGAGCAGTATATATCAAAACCATAAAAATTTGGTTCAGATTGATCCGAAAATGGTTCTTTTTTCTTGTCAAAAGCATAACCTTCTGCGTTAGTTTCTCTTTCTTTTCTTTTTTTGCTGAAGGAACCAAGAAAGTGCTATACTTTTTGAGGAGTATAAAGTGGTTGCTCCAGAGGATGAAATTTTTTGCATTAGCTTCAGAACTCATAACTGTGCACCATTTTGTGGGTTGGGCTGTTCATCTACCGGAAAGTTCAACAAATGATGATATTTAGGGCAATAATCTTTTTTTATCAGATTATTGGTTCTTAATCTTATAAGTTGTGTTTCATGTTTATGATTTTTATAGGTTTAAAACTTTCATTTGTTGGTGTTATAGGTTGGACGTTTATATATATGATTACCTAATGAAGAGGAAACTGCATGCAACTGCAAGGGCATTTCAGGCTGAAGGGAAAGTGCCCACCGATCCTGTCGGTAAGAAATTCTGATGGAAAGTTAAAGGCAAACAGAAACAAGACAAAAAGTTTCACTTTCCTTCATTTTATTGTAACTTGACTAATGTTGGTTTTATTTTACTATTTTAATCAGCTATTGACGCACCTGGTGGTTTTCTGCTTGATTGGTGGACTGTCTTTTGGGACATTTATACTGCCAGGAAAAATTTGGAGCACTTTGAAGCTGCTGCATCATACTTTGAGGTTGGTTTATTCCATTGATTAGATTTTATCTTGAATGTTTTATGCTTTTCGTTAAACTATTGCCTCTATTGATTACCAGGCAAACATTTTTCTGCTTTATTCCTTAGCAACCGCCAACTGCGTTGGAATTTTTTTACATAGATATTTGGTATAATTGCATTGGTCGAATATACTTAGAAAACTTGCAATTCGAAGTATTTGGAGAATGTTTAACTAAATTTTCTAGGTGTGATAATTAGTTTTAAATTATTCTTCTCGTGAATTAAGTATGTTATATTGCATTAGAATCCTCTGCATGCCTTTCTGGTGTTAATGCAATTGTTGGAATTCACTTGAGAAGCTTGCATAAAATGTCAGACTCAAATGGTCAAGGCACAAGAAGTACAGCAGCAGCAGCCTGAATTTGTGCAAAATCAGCAGATGCAAATGCAGCAAATGTTATTACAGAGACAAGCTCAGCAACAACAACAAATAAGGGATTCCATGGATGCTGCTATGAAGGTGCCTTCTTTTGCAAGAAATTTGAGATAACTCTTTTGTTTTTTTAATTGTGGTATTAAAGCCAGATTTTCATGCAGTCAAGGTTAAGTGACAATGTGGGCCAAATGTTGGATCCAAATCATGCCTCATTGTTGCTAGGGTGAGATTTCACATTATAGTTGCATTATGGCTATGATTATGCTGCCTTGAGACTTGTCATTCTTCTTTGCATGATCATTGTCATTTATCTTTGTTCTTTTGTGTAGACAAACTCTACATTGTATGCCTGGAGGTTCGGGATATCTACGTGAGGCCCAAAATAGAAATCAGCAACTTCATGTGTCTACCCAGGTAAGCATATACGAGATTATTAGGCCCAAAAATTTTCGTCAATCCTGTCTATAATAAAGAAAGAAATCCCTTGCAATAATCAGGGTGTTGAACACAGTATCAGGGTGTTGATCAACTTGAGCTTCAAAGGATAATGCAATCCCAACTTGAGCAGCAGCTGATCCAGCAAAGCATTCAATCACAATCTGTTGATGATTTGGAGCATAGGAATCTGAGAATGCTTCTTAATCACCAGAATATGAATATTGGGAAAGATATTTCTGTAAGTGCTGGTAACTTTGGTTCTTCCATGCAAGTAAATAGCCCCTTGTTACTCCGTGATATAGATCAACTGATTAAGGTAACCACTTCACTTCCTTCACTAGATAATTGTTGATTAAGGCCCTATTCTTTTCAACTTAATGGACCTGACTGAACTGAACTAAAATGAAATGAACTTAATAATATTACAATATTTAGTAAAATAATAGTATAACCAATAAATATTAAAAATTTAATAAATCATTAATACCAATAATTAAAAATAATACTAAATGGATCTGAACTGAATTGAACCAAATTGAAGTTGAAAATGCCATGAAATTTTTTCATTTGTACTATTTCTCAGTTGCATAAGCAGCAGCGACAACTACAGAACAGCCAACAGCAGCAACAATATGCTTTATCCTTTATAAATGACCAGGTTTGCTATCTAATTGTTAAATTAGTTTACCTATATATGTTTGCTTCATCTATGAGTCCAATCTTGATATATTTTTTACTTCACCTTAGTTTTTAGTATCTGAAAGTGACGTGGCAGCGTTCTGTCATCTTCAAATGCTTTCTTTCTTTTCTGATTGAGTTTCTTCTATTTAAGGCTTCAAAGAGTCCAACTGTGCGAAACAGAAAGCAGCATGTCATGTCCTCCTCTAATGAACTTGTAAGCAGTATTCCTATTATCTTTTGGTTGATATCATTTGTACCGATGTTTGTAGGAAGTGAATTTTTTCACTGTGATTTCCGTTTGTTATTAGTCATTTTAAATTTTGATTGTTTTGATGGAAATGTGAAATGCATCAAAAACTTTATTGTTATAATTTCTTATGAACTCGCGAACTTTGTTTTATTTCTTGCTGGGAAGACAAAATTTCAATGCCATGATGGGTCACTTAGCATGCAAGTACTTGTGAATTCTCTATGAGATTCTACATTGCAAGCCATTTATGGGCTTTAGGATACTATGCTGGCTTACTTTAACTATTGACTTCTGATAGGGCCTAATCTTATGTCGGGAATGGGTACATTGAGTGTCTATGAATTTAAAGTAAGCTGGTAAATACATTCATCAGAAATAGCTTTCATTTTAAGTTTAACTCGTGAAATTTTCATGTGGAGTTTTGAAATTACTTGATTTTGCTATTGACTCGTATATTCCATTTAATAGCTGCTTCATGCCGCAACTGCATGATGCATTACTCTCTTTTCCCTTGTTTTTATTCATCAAGGAGTTATTGGCTTTTGGAAGGGTCAATAATCGAGTTACTCAATGCAGGCTGATATAGATCGTTTTGTGGATGATATAACTCTACATGAAAACGTCGGCTCTTTCTTTTCTCATGATGCTGCAGATTTTGAAGATAGAGTTGTTCGTTCTGTTGATATTGGTAAAAGTGTAGTTTTATTTCTTAATTGGTCAACCTTTGTTAATTGCATCTGTGCAATAGATGGAGAGGGAAGAGGATAAACGGTTCTATTTTTTGTATTTTACCGAAATTGGCATTTTTATGCTTACACAGGTGCATTTTCGGAAATTCGGCACATCCAAGCCAGCACAAATAAAATAGAATCATGTCACTTTTCATCAGATGGAAAATTGCTGGCAACTGGTGGGAATGACAAAAAGGTAAATTTTATCGAATGGTGGACAGATATTGTGTCACTAGATAAATCATCCTTGGTTGCTTTTTTTTAAGAAACTAATTGCTGCTTTTAAGAAATTCTTCTTTTTTTTTTTTGCAAAAAGTACTTCCTGAAGGAAAAGAAACTGTTTTGTGGATGATTATGTTTTTCAGGCTACACTGTGGTGCACAGAGTCTTTTACACCAAAGTCAACCCTTGAAGGACATTCTCAACGGATAACTGATATTCGATTCTGCCCAAGCATTTCACTACTAGCTACATCATCTTCTGACAAAACTGTCAGGGTTTGGGACGCTGATAATGTTAGTAAGCGAATTTCATTTTTACTATATGGATGACTTTAAAATATTTCTTAAACCTTTCGATCAGTAAATGTTTTATATTTAGTGCAAGCATTAGTTGGAGATTTCATCTAAAATAGTAGAATATACAGGACATTGGTGACTACTTGTGTGCTACAAAATTGGTCTTTCATAAATAATACATCAATTTTTAAAGTCATCCTGTTGTATACCTTTGACCTAATTATTTAGCTTCAATGGTTATTCCTATTTTCAGGCAGGTCGCTCACTTCGCAGATTCAAGGGGCATTCAACGACAGTGATATCAGTGGATTTCCACCCTGGCAATGAGGATCTCATTTGTTCTTGCGATAATAACAGTGAGATTCGGTATTGGAGTATCCAGAAAGGCAGTTGCACTGGAGTATTTAAGGAACAATATCAACAAAAGAAGCAATATCTGTATCGAAGCATTATTTTGAGGCGAGTTTCTTTCTTATTAGGGTTTTACCTTTTTATAGGGCGGGGCTTCTAAGGCGAGGTTTCAGCCTCGGCATGGAAGGATCCTTGCAGCTGCAGCCGAGAATGTGGTGTCCATGCTAGATGTTGAGACTCAAGTTTGCAGCCTTAAACTGCAGGTTGGCCATTCTATTATTATATTATAATGCATTATCAGTAAGTTGTTTTTGTTTAATGCATAACAAAGTACTGCATACTGCCCTTATATGATGGGACTTTATAGTTATTCCTTGTCCATTAGTAATCTTAGGCGAAAACTTAAATAAGTACTTTAATTGATAGTTTTCCCTTTGCCATGTGAAATCTGAGGCAATACTGTCGAAAACAAAACCGATCTAGATGGAAAATTATGTTAGTGGTATAGTTCCATGTTATTATGAATCATTATCAGCCTAATGCATCAGTAGCTACCCGAACTTGTCCCCAAAAAACTACTGCCTCCCTGTAAATCCCTCAACTATAAAAAAAAAGTGCACCACTTTGCCCCTTGAATGCCATGTGAGTGAGAAAATCATGAAAATGACATCTTTGAAAATTCAAACAAGCCAGATGATTTATAGGGGTAAATTGGTGCACTTTTTGAAAGTTGAGGGAGCTATGCTGTTACTTTGGAAGTTGAGGTTTTAAGTGACAAAGTTCGGGTAGCTGCTAATGCATGAAGCCTTTATTATATGGTTATAAGAGGAAAGTTTCCTATTTATGTTTCTTATTCATCATATTGGAATATCCATGTTCTAGTTCTCATTAAATAACTAAATGCATGTAGGGCCATAAACACCTGATCCATTCTGTGTGCTGGGACCCATCTGGAGAGTTTCTAGCATCACTAAGCGACGAATTGGTCAGAGTTTGGACAGCTGTTTCAGGCAACAAAGCGAAACGCATTCACGAGCTGAGCTGTACAGGCTACAAGTTCCGATCCTGTGTTTTCCATCCTAGTTATTCTCATCTACTCATCATTGGCTGTTATCAGGCAAGTCCAAGTCGTGTTTTTTTCGTTTTCTCCATTGCTGCGACTAGGCTTTTATTGTATAGTATTTGAATGATCGTATCAACTGTGACAGACGCTCAAGCTTTGGAACATGGCTGAAAACAGGACAATGACTTTCTCTGCACATGAAAAACTGGTTTCTTCATTGGCTGCATCAAATGTGTCGGGTTTGGTTGCTTCTGCTAGCCATGACAAGTGTGTTAAGCTCTGGAAGTGATATCGACGGTGCGTTTTACTGTTAGTACATATGAATATGATATAAATATACAAAGAATAGATAGTATGGCTCTGACATAGAAAAATGGACATTTTTCGATTTTTGACCGTTTCGCGTTTAACTAACACCGTGAGAGATTATTCAGTTGGTGCTAGTTTCTCAAATGTACAGAAAAATTGACTGCCTATTGATATCAGATAGTGAAAAGTATTCATTTTTCTGTCACATTGTAAATGCAACAGATATATGGTGTATAAATAAAATAGCTGTTTTGTTTGGGGATATAGATACTCTGCTTATATTCTGTTTTTCTGTTTTTCTTTTTGTATTCTGTTTTTCTGCTATTTATCAAAGATATTAAGAGGCCAAGTTTAGAGTTTATTGGTTATTTTCCACTTTCAAAGGTTAACATTTGTTTGATTTATTGTGTGAAATACCTTAGCTCAATCACTTTTCCTGGTACTTGCTGGCAATCCCATTATGAAATTATAGATTAGAGTTGTGTTGAGTATAGATGTTGAATCAATGGTTAATTGACAGTAAAAGTTTCAAAAAATAATTGATACCCAATGTCCCTCGAAAGTGACCGTCCGATCCTCGAATGCTCCCGGGTCCTGCAAAACAAGTCTCCGGCCGGAAGTGTTTCCGGCGAAAACCCTCCGACGATTAAGTTAGATCTCTGAGAATGGTGGTTTCAGTGTATTCTTAGAATAATAGTTACCTCCACAGTGGGAGATTATCTTGCTATTTATAGGATTGCATGTAATGATGATATGTGGGACCTGTCTGCAAGAGGTGCACGTGTGGCAAGCCACTTGGGGGTCTTGTCAGCTATCGGAGCATCAAATGATTCATCTTTGCCAGTCAGTATTGCATTTAATGCGACAGAGGAGAGATAAGAAGTGTGCCGGTGTCTGCATGGGTTCTAATGATGATGTCTCAGTTTAAACGCGATGGGTAACGCCGAAGGCCATTTATTTGTAAGACTTTGCCTCGGCTCAATGCTATGCTGATGGGGTATCGGCGCGCGTTCGCGCCAAAGTATACTTTTATTTCTAACCCAAGATGCAGTTATTTGGGCCTTTGATGGGCCTTGATATCAAGAGTCTCCCCCTTTTACGAGCCTAAACGAAGGCTCTTTAGGGCCTTTACACGTAGCGTCGTTTTGAGGGAGCTGCGACTGTTGAGGTGACTCGACTTTTCACATCCGCTATTATTTTACAGTAATGATGGCGTTTTAGGGAACCGGTGTGTCCTCTCGTTTTACGTGCAACTTACTATATATATTAGGGTGTGCATATTCTTCTTGTTCTTTCGCTTGTCTTGGTTTTCTGCTAGTGCTTTGCTATTTGTTTCTCGATCTCCTTGTTGTCTTCTAGAGAATCACCGTCTTACGTCCTCTTCTTTTACTGGGTGAGTTACCCTTCTTTTGTTCTAACTTCTTTTCGTTCTAAGATAATGTCTTCAAATTCGTCTGATTCTTATGCCTTGGTCCACCACGTTGGTCACCGTCAATCGGTGGAGAGGAGTTCTCCTCGTCTTGTTGCCGAGCTGCCCATGAGGGACCTTGAGGGCTCCGCTGCGGTGAAGGTGGTGGGAGGTGGTTCGGGTTCTGTCCCGCGCTATCAATTTGTAACGGGAGAGTCCTCTTCTCCCTTTCCCGCCGAAGGGGCGGATTGTCAAACACCCACCACCATCAAGAAAAAGGAGGTCACCAAAATTTTCCAGCTATTGGTGGGAGCGTCGCGTGGCATTTTGGGGAAGGCCCCGAAAAAGGGGGAAGTGATGTGGAATCCCCCTAGAGAGGATTTGGTACCAGTCATTTGCCAGCAAGTGCGTTGGGGGTTTCGCTTTCCTTTGGAGGCTGGTGTGGTGGATGTGCTGCGGGAGTTTGGTCTGTGTCCTGGGAAACTTCATCCACACGCCTGGATTGTTTTAGCTGTTCTGGCGCGGATGTGCCGCGAGCTGGGTTTTACCCTTTCAGGGCATGTTTTCCGTCTTTTCTTTCAATCCCGCATGATGCACGCGGGGGCTTTTGTATTTTGGGGTAGCACAAGGGAAACCACACCAAAACCAGTGGAGAAGCAATCCCATGTGAGGGATTTTAAGGACAAATGGTTTTGGATTTTTCCTGCTCCTGAGAAGGTTGAGGAGGGCAATCTTGAAAAAACTCGTTTGGATTTCAGCGATCGAAATTTCAGCGATCGAAATTTCGTGAAAACTTTGACGCATGGCTTTTATGGTCATATCATATTAATCACACTCTAAAATGGTTCAAAGGTAGATTTCAAGGTCAACGTTAAAAAAACTCGTATGGATTTCAGAGATCGAAATTTCGTGAAAACTCTGACGCATGGCTTTTATGGTCATATCATGTTAATCACACGCTAAAATGGTTCAAAGGTACATTTCAAGGTCAACGTTGAAAAAACTCGTATGGATTTCAGCGATCGAAATTTTGTGAAAACTTTGACGCATGGCTTTTATGGTCATATCATGTTAATCACACTCTAAAATGGTTCAAAGGTAGATTTCAAGGTCAACGTTGAAAAAACTCGCATGGATTTCAACGATCGAAATTTCGTGAAAACTTTGACGCATGGCTTTTATGGTCATATCGTGTTAATCACACGCTAAAATTGTTCAAAGGTAGATTTCAAGGTCAACGTTGAACAAACTTGTATGGATTTCAGCGATCGAAATTTCGTGAAAACTTTGACGCATGCCTTTTATGGTCATATCATGTTTATTACTCTCTAAAATGGTCCAAAGGTAGATTTCAAGGACAACGTTGAAAAAACTCGTTTGGATTTCAGCGATCGAAATTTCGTGAAAACTTTGACGCATGGCTTTTATGGTCATATCATGTTAATCACACTCTAAAATGGTTCAAAGGTAGATTTCAAGGTCAACGTTGAAAAAACTCGTATGGATTTCAGCGATCGAAATTTCGTGAAAACTTTGACGCATGGCTTTTATGGTCATATCATGTTAATCACACGCTAAAATGGTTCAAAGGTAGATTTCAAGGTCAACGTTGAAAAATCTCGTATGGATTTCAGCGATCGAAATTTCGTGAAAACTTTGATGCATGGCTTTTATGGTCATATCATGTTAATCACACTCTAAAATGGTTCAAAGGTAGATTTCAAGGTCAACGTTGAAAAAACTCGCACGGATTTCAGCAATCGAAATTTAGTGAAAACTTTAACGCATGCCTTTTATGGTCATATCATGTTTATCACACTCTAAAATGATCCAAAGTTAGATTTTAAGGTCAACGTTGAAAA
>CATIWQ010135252.1:0-28474 GCA_949673415.1 Euphorbia schlechtendalii | reverse complement strand
GCATATAAAACTCATAGTAAGAACACTACTAGATATTACTCCACTTAAAACTTATCGGTAGCATTAAACTAAAACTATATAACTTATACTAATTCATGTTGCATTGAAATATATATCAAAACTTACTTGGAATGTTGCTTTCGAATGTTACTCACAACTCATCCTTGCCAAATGCTAAATGTAGTGCTAAAACACTCACACTCTCAACGTGTGGTGTTACTCGAAACACTTTGTTCGAAGATGCACTAACACTAAACTTGAAATACCTAACACTCACAATAAACTTGGATCATATGTTATTATAATATAGGTATGGATAGTGTATAAACAACAAAATCAAGAAAAATTTTCAAATTCTTCAATTTTTTGGATTTTCGGGATTTTAAGACTTTAAAATTGAAAATATAAAACAAACAACTAGTCTAAAAATATGAAAAAGAACAGTAAAGAAAAGAGTAAACCCATTCTATTGAGAAGTATAGTAAATTGACAATTTTTTTTTCTAAAGAAGGATAGTAATTTCCGAATCATCGATTTATTACTTTTCTTTAGAATCTTCATGTCTTTCTTCATTACTCCAAGTTCCAATTGGCAATTGTCCAATTTTTGTTGCATGCTCGTTTTCCAATCTTCCGGAGCTTCGTCTTCATCTTCTTCATCTTCTTCTTCGATCATCGTAGCCTTTTCATGATGACGTCTAGCGGTAGGATCCGATGGGCCATTGTTCTTCGATCATCTTCTTCATGAGTCGAGATTAGCTTCTTGGTGCGGTTGGAGAAGGAATATACACCATTGTTCACTTGAAGAAGTCCGGTGTTCTTCAAGTAATTCCCATCCATATAACAAAAATACTCACCCGGTCTTTAGACATAAGGGAGTTCATTTCTTGCACCCAAGATGATTGTAGTGATAATTTCGGCCACTCCAATCTTATTTCTCTTGCTAGTAGAATTCTTCTTCATAATATCCCAAATAATATCCATGAATTCCACTTTTTGGTTCATCAAAGCGCAAGAAAGAACAAACAAATCTTTCTTTTTGACTTTGGTATTCTCTACTCGATAAAATACCGAAGTGGAAAGGTATTTGTGTAGTAGAAGAATGCAATCATCCTTAATAAGTTTATTGGGAGAATTTTTGGGATCGAAAACTCTCTTACCCATTAAATCTACCCAAACTTGATTTGGTTGAAAAGAATCCTTCATGCTTGATGAATTTTCAATTTCAAACCCGAACCGAGAACTCATCATCTCTCTTGTAATGGTGTAATGTCTTCATTGGTTACGAAATTGAATCACCCTCTTCTTCTTATACTCAAAATTGAATGTCACTAGACATTCTAAAATCGAATCACGATTTTGTGGAAATCTCATCTCCTCAAATCATCTTAAACCCAAATCAGTAAGATACATCTCCATTTGTTCATGGAGGCCTAAAGTTTCCAATAATACTATATCAAGAAAGATCATACCATTGATTTCCAACTTATTCAAAACTTGGAATCTCTTCCCTTCTTCACGTGATTGAATCGAAAAAGGACAACCATATTCTTGTTGATAATTCGGAACTTCCCTTATATTTGCGGTTACCTTAACACTAGGCATATTAGTTTTTGAAGTAAGGTTTGAAAAAAAGGTTTTTTAAATGTAGAAGAATAGAGAATTAGAACTTTTGTAAGATTTATAGAAGTTGTATGGCTAAGGGTTCAACTTAGACCTATTTATAGAGTTCTAAAAGGTCTCTAATTGGCTAAATAATCAATATAGCCGTTTATGCTTTAAACAAGCTGTTATTGGCAGATTTGGACATCTGTCGCATGTTAAATCACAATCTGTAACTGTAATATTCTGCTCGTGTTGCGATCATGAAAGCCTATCACGACCATGACTTTCCTCATGACATAAACATAAATTTTTTCCATAATGTCACGGGCGCGATCTATTGTCACGGTCGCGACTTTCTTCAATTCCTCTATTTCTTTAATTATTAGACTTAGTTCTAGAAAAACTTAGAAAAACAAACATGTTAAATATAAAATAATAATTATTTATTGATTTCATACCCAACATTTAACAAACAAACAATTACACAAACAAGCAAATAAATAAACAAAGAAACAACAAAAACAAACAAAAGAAAACAAACAATTAACAAGAAACAATAAACTGTACAGAATCCTAAGTCTAAAAGAAAATGGATATTTAGTTGGGGGGAAGCGATTCTATCATTAAGTCTATATTATAGTAGCACTCCAAGAGATCTCGCTCGAAATCAAACATAAGAGTATGAATATCTTTGATTTTTCTATGAATCGAGATCTGCCCCTCTATAAGTTCATTCAACCTTCCACGGAGGTTGGTTGTACTTCGTTTTTTTCCTCCCTCGTGATTTCCCCATTCTCGTCGTCTATCAGCTTCCACTCTATCATCCCATAATTTCCATTCAAAGATGATTCTATCAACCCCAATGCACCTGACCAGAAATCCATACTCGAAGAAAACATCCGTAGTTAACTCCGGAATCTTGTTTTCATCAGTACAGACTTTAGTGGCGTAGGGCCTTCTCCCAATCTGGCCCAACAAATTTACCATCATTCGACACCCGTATTCCATCATTTCAGGATTTTACGCTGTAGACATGAGTGTCTCCATCATAATCCCCAAAATATCAACAGGTGTGCCATCCCAAATTGCTTCCAACACAAACAATTCTTCAGGAATGACAAGATCGAAAGTTGACTTTCCAAACAACGCTCCACTTAAGTAAAAGTGTAACGCGAGCAAACAAGAGTCACAAATCCACCGACTATAGGCAAATTCTTATTTGTACTCAGTTTGGCCAATCAGGCGATTCCATGTTTGTAAGGGATCCCATGCAAGAAGTATCTTATAATACCAATCCTTCGGACATCCCATATACTTTTCCAGCACTTTCCATGTTAACATATACTCTTTCCCTTGATGATGATTAACTAAGCAGTTCTTCTTGTTGTTCTTCCATACCAATGTGACCAACATTTCCATACAGTTGTTCACACTGTTTCCTAAAGTCATATTTGAGTATATGAAAAAGTTTAGCCTTCTCAGATAATACATAACTCTGTTATAAACACCGAGGTTGATGAACCTGTACCTATGGATGGTATAGGAACTCTTATATTCAGCCTCCTTAATAACTTTAAAATGATCCCCTTCTTCTCTAGAATGGATCGGGAATGGAGCCTCGTACCATTCATGGAGATTTGTTGGAGGAACTAGGTTGGATTTGTTTGCGATAACCATTGTGAATAAAAGAAAAGTTTGAAAGAAATGAAGTAGTTTAAGATCTAGAATAGATTTGTGCTTTGAAAGGTAGAAATTAAGAATATAGAAGTGAGAATTTAATTAGCACTTTGCACATCAATTTTACAAGGGTTAGTGGAATAACTATCGAATAACTGCTAAATTGCAGCATTTATCACACAAGTCACGATCGTGATTATATGTCGCGGTCGTGACTTATAGAATTTGAGAAACAGGGAGTTTTAGAAGGGATTCACGAGAACGAATGAGGGTCGCGAAAGTGAATAGGAAAAATAGAAGAATTTCTTCTATTTTATTGACAATTCAGACGTAATAATATGCCTTATCACCTCCATGATGATTATTTCATATTCTTCACATCAAGGTTTAGGATTTAACAACTTATACAGTTTAAGAAAAAAACAAACAGATATATTAGGAAAATATACCGTATTCTCTAGATTTTTTATCTCTAAGAACGCACTTGCCTTCCCTAGTAACGATGTCAAAAACTTCATCGCAAGGTTTTGACTTTACTAATTTAGAGGGCTTACATTCAGTGATGAAGCCAAAAACCTTGTTCTCCATTTCTCTACTGATAAGATAAAAGTTCAAAATACGAACAGGTGTTGTCAATACCACTTATCGAAATAGAAAAATGGTGACCATTGCAAGTATACAGTTTCAATGTTATTTTAAAAGATATCGATCCCATAGGGAAGAATTTCGGTTCTAAAGACAACCTAGAGTTACGAGGTAAATGAAAATAGGTAATTTTGATTGGAGGATTTGGATGATAGACAGATGAATAGATAGATGTATGAATAGACTAGAGAAATGTAAAATATATAGATATTCCCTAAGAACAAGTTTAGTAGAGAAAAACATGCAAAATCATCAAGAAGATTTCGTACACTAAATAACTTCAACAAATAAGGTTCTAGATGCCCTAATATTCAATAATTCACCTCAGAGTAACACATGAGATGACTTTTCTAAGTCTAGGGTACATGAATTATGACACTTATAAGAACCTGGATGACAATATTATTATGCTTAGTATGAGTCTCTCTCACATAGCTATATTTAACAAGTTACCACTCCAAAAATGTTTGCTCACTAAACAGCGTTATAATCACAAATCCAATGATTATGCACAACCCCAAAATCACTCTTAAAGTTAACTCAAAAGAATATAACTTGATTAATATAAATGATGCAAAACGAAATACTCGTTATGACACATAGATATATCATAAACTTCGAAATAGAAAGTATAAGCAGAAAACAAAGTAAAGTTGTAAGGTATGCAAGTGAAAGCTAAAGTTGACCAAACCATATCCACTCTTTAATGGGAGTCATCAATTCTTGCAATTCCTACTTCTACTTTGAATTCGATCTCGACTTGTATAGAACCTTCGCTAGGATGCTATTCTTTGTGAATTTCAAATAAAAGAATGTTGAAGAACGAAAATTTTTATTGATAAGTGCTTTGTAATTACACTCATACATCAAACGCTCGAATTTGTGTAGAAATATAGTGATCGAAATAGGAATCAAATCACTTATACATTTTTCTCGCTAAGACTTTGAACGTAGCGAAATCTAGATTTTTTCACTCTCTATCTATACATGCATATTATCATTCAATGCCTTCTATTCAAGCCAAAACACCATATATCATGAAATGGACTAGTCTTGAATCCTATTTATAGAGTGTCAAGGGTTGCGTCTATCCAAACGAAGAGTTATGTCCATTGGAGAAGAGTTGCATCACTTTAGTATGATTGGATGCAAAGATTCATCCTCATCCACAATGGAAAGAAAACTTATTCATGATTGGTTGACTTCTAAAAGGTGTTTTTTTCTGTTGGTAGTTAATGACGTTTGATCATTGTTATCTAGCGGTTGGTAGTTGATAAGTGTATAATTACACTTATTATCACTATAATTTTACACACTAAACACTATATTTTAAGTCATTTTTATACTTCATTTAAAATATTTCAAGTGGTATGTAGTTGTTTTTTATGCAAATGCAGATACTAGGTAAATCTTGGGAGTAAAATGATCTAAAGTGGAATTCTATGAAAAAAGAGTGAAAAGGTGCAAAAAGATGCGTAGAACTCAAAGATTTGGCTTAGGATCGAAGCTATCAAAGATCGGTGAAGTTGCAAGGAGAATTCTGAAGAAAATGCATTTCACGGTCGTGACAATCGTTCGGGGTTGCGACTTATTCTTCTTCAGAAAAAAGTCTACCAATCAAAGATTCACGGTCTCGACAAGTATATTGTGGTCATGACTTGGACAGTTTTCTGGTTTTATCTTCTTAACTACCAACCGCTAGATAAGCATGATCAATCGCCATCAACTACCAACGAAAAGACACTTATATGAAGTCAACCAATCATGAAAAGGTGCCTATCCATTTTGGATTAAATCAAGCTTCTCAAACAATCACAATGAAGAGATGCAATCTTTCACCAGGGGACACAACTCTTTGTTTGGATAGACGCAACCCTTCGAACTCTATAAATAGGGCTCTAAACCTTACAAATTTCATGCACCACCAGAGAGGAGAACATTATAGTGCAATTATAGAGAAATATAGTGTGCGTATAGATAGAGAGTTTTCTACGTTCATAAGTGTTAGTGAGAAAATGTTTAAGTGATTTGAATCCTTGTTTCGATCACTAGATTTCTATATATTCTCCAGCGATTGTTGTATAAGTGTACTTACAAAATAACTTATTAATAAAAGTTTTCGTTCTTCAATATTCATTTGTTCGATATTCGCAAAGAATAGCATCCTAACGAAGGTTCTATACGGTCCGAGATCGAATTTAAAGCAGACGCAGGAATTGCAGGAATTGACGAATCCCATTAAAGAGTGGATATGGTTTGATCAACTTTAGCTTTCACTTGTATACCTTACAACTTTGCTTTGCTTTCTACTTATACTTTCTATTTCAAAGTTTATGATATATCTATGTGTTAAAATGCGTATTTCGTGTTAAGTCTTTTATGTTAATCAAGTTATATGCGTTGGAGTTAATTTTAAGAGTAATTTCAGGGTTAAAAATATCATGTATAATCACTGGATCTGTGATATAACGCTGTTTAGTGAGCCAACATTTTTGGAATGGTAACTTGCTAAATGTGGCTATGTATGTGAGAGCGACCCGTACTAAGCATAGTATTGACATTGTCCAGGTTTATATAATTGTCTTAATTCATTTGCGCTAGGTTTAGAAAAGTGATTTCATGTGTTGCTCTGCGGCGAATAATTGAACATTTGAGTATTTAGAACCGAGTCTTTTAGATTAGTTTAGTGAATCGTAACATCTTTGTTGAACTTGCATGCTTTCTCTACTATCCTTATTTTGTAGGAAAAATCTATATATTTAGGTTCTCTAATCTTTCATACCTATATTTACTCATTTTTCATTCTAATCCTTCTTTCCTAACCTTTACTTTAATATATTTTATTTTCTTTATTTTATCTTCTTTTTCAATCTTTAGAACTAGTCCTTCCCCGTGGGATCAATATCTTTTAAAACTGCATCGCAACTGTATACTTGCAGTTATCATCATTTTTCTATTTGATAAGAGGTACTGACAACACCTATAATTTTTCATTTACAAGTTTTTAGCACAATTGATATATAGTCGAATCTTGTGAACAAACTATTAAACTTATCAGTAGAAAAGTGGCAAATAGTAGTTGATAAGGGATAACAAATAATTGTCAGAAGTCACGGCCGTGAATTACATGTCACAATCGTGACTAATGGTTGACAACTTTTTGTTTTGAAGAATAAAAAGTCACGATCGCGAATGGCTGTCACGATCGTGAATTGTGATTTTCTTTAAAATTCTTCTTACAACTTTACCGATCTTCGACATCTTCGATCCTAAGCCTAATCCTTGTGTTCTATGCATCTTTTTGCACCTTTTTCACTCTTTTTACATAGAATTCCACTTTTGATCATTTTACTCCCTAGATTTACCTAGTTTCTGCATTTGCAGAAAAAACAACTACATGCCACATGAAATCTTTTATATGAAGTATAAAATGAAACAAAACCATATCATTTTATGATTGAAAATGTTATGATAATAAGTGTAATTATACACTTATCATTAGCAAGGAAGCAATTTCCTATGCTTAAGACTGATGCTAAGTTAGATGGAGTAGTAGGTAACATGCTACTTTCTCAGGAATTGATGGACTTATCATCCAGGCCCACGAAAAAATTACCGGAATTCGAACAGCACACAAGTGTGCCTAGTGACTCTCTATACATTGAGGAGTTTAAGAGGATGTATGGTAGCTTGTTGGTTATTCGAAATTAATTAGCAAAAGAGAGTGCTAAGAGCCTAGTAGATAAGATGGCACTAATCCTGAATGGGTTAATGGACTCTACAGACCAGCTTGGGCAGCTGCTACATCTATTCCCATATCTACTGTGATGGCATATGCTATTGCAGGAAAGATAAAGAGTAGTGTAGAAGCTGCTACTGAGCAGCTGAGTCTTTTGAGTAGCAACATGGCTACTCAAGTGACATAGTTCCATGAGCTCGGTAAGGAGCAGGCCAAGATAAAGAGACTAATCGATTGCAAGATCAAGGACGTCTCCAAAGAGGTTGCATCTACCAAGGACGTGAACCACAGCATCGTGAAGCTGGTAGAATCCAAGTCGTAGTTCTTGCTAGTCCATGATAACAAGCAAGTTGAGATCCTCAAGCTATTAAAGGATATCTCAAAGAAGCTGGACATGGTCCCGTGAACATTGACTCTCTCAATACTAAGATAGATACCCTTCAATGAGAAGTCTCTGATCACATAACGGAGAAAATCTCCTCATCGAAGAAATTTTTAGTGACTACAATGGGATAGATATTTTCAGACATGCTTATGCAGAGTGCACCTTCGACCGAATCCCTCTGCCTTGAAACTGGAATAACAAACCACACAAAACTGATTGTCATCAAAACCAAGGTGGAAGATCTGATGAAGAAGGTGGATTCACTTCTTAAGATGGGAGAGTTGGATGAAAAAGATATTGACTACACCTCATAGTGTATCTCATCTATAGGTTTAAAAATTCTTGACAATAAAGCTCAGCTAAAGATTGCACTAATAGCAATAGACTTTTGTGGTTATCTTTAGTGTTTTGAATGGTTTGCAAGTCAAGGTTTTGACCAGATAGCTCATCTCTCGTGTTGCCACCATCTTATTCTCAACGATCTGAATGACCAAGACTTCCTCTCAACCAAGGGCAAGGAGCAATTGGAGTAAGAGATTTCCTCGCAGATAATTGGCCAGCAAGAAAGCTTCCAAGCTGCACTCGACGCCTTTAATGTTTGTCTTGATCAAATTGTTCAAGGTCAGATAGTAAAGGGGGAGAACGTAGCTGAAGATGTGCTAAGGATGGCAAATTCAACAAGGGATCTCTTCCAAGGCATTCTCATCTGATGCATCCTTCAAACAAGTCAAATCAGGATAAGACCAAGACTACTAGATCTTCCTCTTCGGTGCATAAGAGATAGTTTAGGCCATATTCCAAATAGATGTAGAACTTGTAATAGGGCTTATTTTAATCTTAGCTCAGGACATATATTATGTACTGACTAAGTCATTTTTTATATAAGAATAAAATTACAAGTTCCTACCTCAAGTTAAGATCTTCTTAACTTTTTATGTTGTGTATTTTTTCTGCTGTGTATCTAACTACGTAGTGCAGGAAAATATACAAGAGACAAAATCTTTGAAGATAAAGCTGGAGTAAAATGATGTCCCTAATCAAAGAAGAAATCCTCTAAGTGTGGGGGAGCTGAGCCACTTGTAGAAGACTCACTCAGTGTGGGGGAGCTCAAGCTGACTAAGAGAAGTCACTCAGCACAAGGGAGTTTTACATCGCTTTCAGGTACTTTGTAATCTCTGAACTATTTATTCAATTAACTTCTTCTACTACCTAGTTTGCTATCTATCTAAAATGGGAGATTGTAGAACCTAAGTTAATAGTACTTCTCAATACTGAGTAGTTTTGGTAATAGCAAATTATCTAGGATAGTGAAATTAATTAAGTACTAAGTAGAATCTTAATTAATAAAGCTGACTTGAGTTTATTCAAGGAAGAATAACTCAGTTTTGCTAGATAATTAATTAAGTTATGACTTAGAGTAGGAAAAGCTGAGTCTATGCTGAGTACTACGTAGTTTAGGATGATTAGTTCACTCAACTCGTGTTGAGTCCTGCTTTTATTTAATTAAAAGCACGTTTTTTTTGACACTTAGAGACTTAATGAAACATGTGCTTCTAACTTTGTTTATGAAGGAATGGAATATTCTTTGCTTTCCAGGAGAAAAGGCGCTGAAATTAATGAAGATTCTTATGGTCCTCACAAAGCTAAAAAAATGTTAGTACAGATGTTAGAGATTCCTCGCTACAGTCTAAGTAAAAGGAATTTTCATTTATGCACCGCGTCTCAAGTGTCTCCGCTCAAATCTATCAATGTCAGCAAGGTCAACCAATGGGAAGACTCTATGTTGCATTGTAGCGCGTCTCTCTTAGAACCAGATTGCTTGAAGACAAACAAGAATTTATCAACTGAATTTTATCGTGCCTCAACATTCAAATTCTATCTCTAAACATCCTGGAATCTATCTCCAATGGGAAGATTCGAAAGATTTTTAGAGATAAGAAATTGAAGATTAGCAATATCGTAAAGTTTGCAATGGCTACTGTTTGCAAGATTTTGACTATACTTGTTTCGATAGGCTTATCTTCCGTAACGATGCTAAAAACCTTGTTCCCCACTTTTCTACTGATAAGATAAAAGTTCTAAATATGAACAGGTGTTATCAGTACCGCTTATCAAATAGAAAAATGATGACCACTGCAAGTGTACAGTTGCAATGTAATTTTAAAAGATATCGATCCCACAGGGAAAGAATTCGGTTTTAAGGACCCACTAGAGTTATGGAACAAAAGAAATAAGATAAATTGTAGGGTTTGGATGGTATACTGATGAATAAACAGATGCATGAATAGATTAAAGAAGATGTAAACTATATAGATATTCCCTAAGAACAAGTATAGTAGACAAAAACATACAAAATCATCAAGAATATTTTATACACTAGATAACTTTAACAAACACATTTCTAGAAACCCAAATATTCAATAATTCACTATATAGCAACACATGAGATGACTTTTCTAAATCTAGGGTAAAAAATTATGACACTTATAAGAACCTAGATAACAATATTACTATGCTTAGTACGGGTCACTCTCACATAGCCATATTTAGCAAGTTACCATTCCAAAAATATTGGCTCACTAAACAGCATTATAATTATAGATCCTTTGATTATACACAATCTTGTTAACCTCGAAATCACACTTAAAGTTAACTCTAAAGAATATAACTTAATTAATATAAATGATGCAAGATGAAATACTAATTATGACACATAGACATATCATAAATTTTGAAATAGAAAGTATAAGTAGAAAACAAAAGTTGTAAGGTATGCAAGTGAAAGCTAAAGTTGATCAAATCATATCCACTCTTTAATGGGAGTCGTCAATTCCCACAATTCCTGCGTCTACTTTGAATTCGGTCTCGACTTGTACAGAACCTCCGCTATAATGCTATTCTTTGTGAATATCGAACAAATGAAAGTTGAAGAATGATAAATTTTATTGATAAGTGCTTTGCAATTACAATTATACAATAATCGGTCGAATTTGTGGAGATATCTATTAATCGAAATAAGAATCGAATCACTTGTAGATTTTTCTCACTAAGACATTGAATGTATAGAAATCTATATATTTTCACTCTTTATCACAAAAAAACACTACTATATATTGCCTACCATGCATGTCCTACATGTTACAAAAAATGGTTGGTTTTGGTACTCTATTTATAGAGTGCGAAGGGTTGCGTCTATCCAAACAAAGAGTCATGTCCATTGGTGAAGGGTTACATCACTTCAATATGATTGGATACAAGGTTTTATCCTAATCTACAATGGAAAGGAACCTTTTCATGATTGGATTACTTCCAAAAGGTGTCTTTTTTGTTAGATAGTTGATAGCGGTTGATGGCGGTAGATGGTTCTTATCCAGTCAGGCAGTTCTCCTTAAAGAGGGAATGTCTATCACTAGACCACCTCTATTCGACAGTAATCATTGTACATTCTAGAAAAATCGAATGAAAAATTTCATCTAATCCCAATGCATGCAGGCCTAGCTCGCTATTGAGCTTGGTCCTAGAGTTCCCATAGTGGTGAGGAACAGAGTGCATGTGCTAGTTGATCTAGAGGATTACAATGACGCTGACTTGAGGCTTCTCAAAGAGAATGCTACAATGATTAATTACTTACACTATGCTTTAGGTCTTACTGAGTTTAACAAGGTTTCAAGATGTGAAACAGTACAGGAGATCTATAAGGAGCTGGAGATTACCTATGAGGGGACTGAAAAGGTCAAGAAGTCATATATCAATCTCATGTCGGGAGAGTATGAGATGTTCACGATGGGTTCCAGCGAAGGTATTCAGAGCATGAATACCAGGTTCATTAACATTGTTAATGAACTAAAGAGGCTTGGAAAGGAGTTCACAAAGGAGGAGCTCGTCAAGAAGATTCTCCGCACTCTTATAGTAGAGTGGGATTCCAAAATGAGTGGTATCGATGAGGCTCATGATCTTAAGAACTACATCTATGATGAGCTGATAGGCACCCTGCTAACTCATGAGACTTCTCTGAGGAAACACTCAGATGAATCCAAGAAGAATCATGGCAAGGAGGGTAAAGCCATTGTCCTTAAAGTAGATTCATCAAATGAGTCTACTAGCTATGAATCTGATGAGAAAATGGCCCTTATGACCAAGAGTTTCAAACACTTCACTTAGAAGGATGAGAAGTTCAACAACAAGAAGAAGTTTCCCGCTAAAATCAAGTCAACTCAGCATCGGCGAAGAGTTGAGGAAGTAATGAAGAAGGAGCACAACAAGACATCAAATGCTTTAGTTGTGGAGAGAAAGGCCACATCCAATTGAGCTATCCCAAGGCGAAGAAGGATAGGTTAAAGAAGTGGTTCTCTGAGAAAAATGAGGCACTTGCTTCCACATGGAGTGATTCAGATGATTCTTCATCATCTGATGAGGATGCTACTGACTCGGCCAACCTTAACTTGATGGCCATCGAGAATAGTGGCAAAGACTTAGCACTACCTCCGGTAAAGATCATTTCGCAGTTAACTCTAAAGCTGAGCGCAATAAAGGAAAAGCCCCTCAAGTTGAGGTACACTCTGAAGTTCCTTTATCTATTGATGAATTCGCCCTGGCTCTCTTTGATGTTATGAAATTGACTAATAAATCAATGAAGAACATCAAAGAGATCGTGAGGAGAAGTGACAATTTGGAAGATACTTATGCTTCCTTATTGCTTGATATTCACTTTCTTCAAGAAAAAGCTAAGTATCAAGAATGTGCTATTAGCAAGCTCACTAAGCAATTAGGTGAGTTGAGTGCTGAGATAATGGCTTTAAAGAAAAAAGAGGTTCCTTCTCCAACCAACAATCAACCTCAGAGTAACCAAACTCGCAATTCTAAGAGAAAGAATTTCTCTAAATAGAAGAAAGCGAGCTAGACCAAAACAAAAATAGTGTGTGGTTTTTGTGGGAAAGCTGGACATGCCACAATTCTTTATAGACATAAAAATGGTTATTACGATGAGTACGAATGGTCAAGCTTAAGCATTGCTAACAAAGGAGGACCCAGCTCGAAAGCATGGGTACCTAAGAAAACGTAATTGTTTTACAAGTGAGCCTTAGATCCACTAATGATTCCCGAATTTGGTATTTGGATAGTGAATGCCCAAGGCATATGACGCAAGAAGAAAGCCAGTTCATCTCATTGGAGCGTAAAAAAATGGAAGTGTCAGTTTTGGAGATAACCAGAAAGGCAAGATTGTAGGTTATGGCGCTGTTGGTATCTCTCCTTCAATCGAAGAGGTTTCTCTTGTCAAGGGTCTAAAGTTCAATCTGCTTAGTATAGCCCCGCTCTGCGATAAAGGTAGTAAGGTTATGTTTGAATCAGTAGGATGCTCAGTAATTGACTGTAAGGCTGACTCAACTATACTCTTTTCTCCTAGGATCAATAATGTTTATATGATTGATTTATCCCCTAGCTCCACTAAAATTTATCTTATATCTATAGAGGATAATTCATGGCTTTGGCATAGAAGGTTAGGTCTTGTTAATATGAAAACTTTGTCTAAGTTGGCGAACAAGCAATTAGTTGTGGGTTTACCCAGTATCAGCTTTGAAAAGGATAAACTATGCTATGTTTGTCAGCTTGGTAAGCAAGTTAAAAAATCATTTAGATGTGTAAATCACATAGTAATTAAGCAACCATTGGTGTTACTCCACCTTGATCTTTTCGACCTAATTCAGCCTATGAGCTTGGGTGGTAAGAGGTTCTCATTAGTGGTTGTAGATGACTTCACGAAATTCACATGGGTAGTCTTGCTGAGTAGTAAAGACGAGACTTATGAATCTTTTATCAAGCTCAGTAAATGGATAATGAACAAAACTAGAGATAAAATCTGTAGAATCCGAAGTGATCGTGGACGTGAATTCAAGAATTTCCATTCCAAATAATTCTATTCAACGCATGGCATTGACCACAACTTCTCTTCTCCTTATACACCTAAAAAAAATGGGGTTGTAGAAAGGAAGAATATGACCATAGTTGAGATGGCTCGATCCATGCTAAGTGATAACAATCTACCAAAGTACTTTTGGGGAGAAGTTGTTAAAACAGCTTATTATATCTTGAATAAGGTTTTAATTTGCCCAATTCTTTAGAAACCACCCTTTGAGCTTTGGCGAGGGTGCAAGCCTAAGATTTGTCATCTTAGATCTTTTGGCTGTAGGTGCTATATTCTCAACACCAAAGAGCATTTAGGAAAGTTTGATCCTAAGTTTGATGAAGGTATCTTTTTAGGGTACTCAACTAACAGTCAGGCATATAGAATATATGTCAAGCGTACTAGCCTTTTAGAGGAGTCTATGCATGTAGATTTTGATGAAACTAACATTGCAGAAAGACGTCCCTCTGATGAAGATGAAGGAGTTCCCCATCTTTCAAATCAACTTAGTATACCACAAGTTATGCTACCCAACTAAGCACAGGAGCCCCCAACTGAAGAAACTAAAGATGATGATGAAGATCTTTCTATTAACTTCAACGATGGCGAAGATCAACCTCCACCTCTTCATCCCATTATCAATCCTCCAGTAGTTGATCTGAGTTTTCCAAGAGAGATTAGAGTTCATCGCAACCATACTCTATATAGCATAGTTGCTGATGTTCATAATCCTGTGATGATGGTGGTCAACTCAATCGGATGATGAGTCATCCATCCTTCATATCATTGATCAAACCCAAGAAGTTTGAAGATTCAGAATGATATGATTATTGGATGATCACAATGCAGGAGGAATTGGATCAATTCAAGCGTAATGATGTTTGGGATCTAGTTTCTAGGCCTAAAGGGAAATCAATTATTGGCACCAAATGGGTATTCAAGAGCAAGCTAGATGAAGATGGCATTGTTGTCAGGAACAAGGCCAGGCTTGTTGCTCAAGGCTACAATTAGCAAGAAGGCATCGATTATGATGAAACCTATGCACTAGTAACCCATCTTGAAGCAATTCAAATCCTTTGTGCTTTCGCATCCCATATGAACTTCAAATTGTTTCAAATGGATATCAAAACCTGAATGGATTCATTCAAGAAGAAGTTTATGTTCACCAGTCTCCAGGCTTTGAAGATGCGAAGAATCCTAAGCATGTCTTCAAATTGAAGAAAGCTCATTATGGATTGAAGTAGGCTCCAAGAGCTTGGTATGAGAGGCTAAACAATTTCTTGATCAGTAAAGGTTATGAAAGGGGTAAAGTAGATACAACTCTATTTATCAGGCAAAGGAAGGAAAATGTGTTACTTATCAAAATATACGTTGATGATATCATATTTGGAGCAATTATTGAGAAGCTATGCAGGAAATTCAGCGAGCAGATGAAGAGCGAGTTTGAATATCTATGATGGGAGTGCTCAATTTCTTTCTTGGACTTCAAATCAAGCAGACTAATGATGGAATCTTCATTAGTCAGTCTAAATATGCCAGAGAAGTTCTGAAGAAATTTGACATGGAACATTCTAAGCCAATGTCCACTCCTATGGTTACAGATACTTTCTTGAGTAAAGATTAAGCTGGTAAACCTGTGGGCAATAAATTCTACAGAGGAATTATCGGTTCTCTTCTTTATCTCATAGCTAGTAGGCCAGACATACAGTATCCTGTGTGCTACTATGCTCATGATCAAGCTGATCTTAGAGAATCTCATTTAGCAGTTGTGAAGAGAATTCTCAGATACTTACAAAGTTTAATTGAACCAGGTCAATTGTATCCTAGCAGCTCAGATTTAACTCCCAGGGGATTCACAGATGCTAATTATGGAAGAGACAAACTCGACAGGAAGAGTACAATAGGAGAATGTCATTTCCTTGGAGAGTGTCATATCTCTTGGTATAGTAAGAAGCAAACTTCTATTATGTTGAGTATAGCTGAAGCTGAGTACATGGTAGAAGGATGTTGTGTAGCATAATTTCTTTGGATAAAGCAGCAACTAGAAGATTATGGTATCAAGTCTAATTGTCTCGAAGTTATGTGTGATAATAAGAGCGCAATTGATTTATCCAAGAATCCAGTTTTGCTTAGGAGAATGAAGCATGTCAACATTAGCCATCACTTCATTGGAGATCATGTACTGCGAGGAGATATCAAGCTGGAGTATGTTCCATCAGAGGAGCAGCGCACTGATATCTTCACCAAACCATTATCAAAGGAACTATTCTTTGTACTGAGGCAGTTGATTGGTATGGCAAATCCATAATGAAGAAGTAGGATGAAAATCTCAAAATTTGGCTAAGTGTTGGAGATCAAGCATGAGATGATACGTGGATAACACCGTCAAGTTTTTAAAGAAACAGCGTCAGGAGAAATTCGTAGTTAAAATTCATACCTCTACGTTTTCTAAAAGATGCATGCGTGAATAGGAACTATTTCTACCAAACTAACCATTTTACTAACGCAATTAATTAGAGGTCAATCTCAATGTTCATTTTCATCTTGAGTTGAGATGGTGACACATATCCAGGAGAGATTAGGTCGTCTATTTAAGTTGAACAGTTGAAGAGAGTAGGTCACTTGTTTTCAGCGAACTTGAAACCTCAAAGCATTCAAACCCTAATTTCTTCTTCTTCCAATTTTCTTTTCAAAATCTCTCAAATGGTGAAAATCAAGACCACTTTCAGACTCAAGAACACCACTATCATGAAGATTATTGTGAACGTGGAGGGGAAGACTGAGAAGTTAACCCTTGAATCGGGAACTAGTCTTGTGAGAGTAGAATGGGAAGATGGATTGGATTTTGGCCCGGTTTATGAAGTGAACTATGAAGGCCTACTGCTCAACAAGATGATGCACTGAGTTATCAAGCAGCAGCACCTCAGTTCCTTCTTAAGGATGGAAGGTCCAATAATCACAGGCCTCATTAGAGCTTTCTACACTCATCTCTACACAATAGAGGGCTTTAATAATGTTCTGTTGATGGACTTTGGAGGCAAATCTACCTTTATTTGTTCTTGTTTGATAGGGAGTATCCGTAACAAGCCTAATTTAAGCACTCAGCTCCATAGATCTGGCGATGAAGATGCCTTCATCATTCCCAAGGATTGGGAACTCCCAGCTAACTATGTTTCGAGGGAGATTGCTGCCAACGGGATGTCATAGATAGCGAGGATTTACCATAATAGGCTCGCTGACTAAGTGCACATACTTTGAATGTTGTGTGGTCTACCATATGGTAGAAGGTAAAAAGCTCAATTAGCCAGTGGTGATTCTTCACCACTTGACAAAGCTAACTACCATCTATCATTATGGTTACCTCATAACCGAGATTATGAGGGTGGTGAAAGTCGACGTGGCTCAATTTTTGGGGGAGTCCGGTGAAACAGTTCTACTGGTGAAGAAGAGGCTTGAAATGTGATAAGTGTATATTTACTTTTATCATCATGACATTTTCAATCATAAAATGATATAGTTTTGCTTCATTTTATCCTTCATATAAAAGATTTCACGTGGTATGTAGTTGTTCTTTATGCAAATGCAGAAACTAGGTAAATCTTGGGAGTAAAATGATCAAAAGTGGAATTCTATGTAAAAAGAGTGAAAAAGGTGCAAAATGATGCGTGGAACACAAGGATTTGGCTTAGGATCGAAGCTGTCGAAGATCGATAAAGTTGCAAGAAGAATTTTGAAGAAAATCGCAATTCAAGGTCGTGACACCCATTCACGGTCGCAACTTGTTATTCTTCAAAACAAAAAGTTTCCAACCATTAGTCACGATTGCGACATGTAATTTGCGGTTGCGACTTGTAGCGGTTATTTGTTATCTCTTATCAACTACCAACCGCCAGATAACAATGATCAACCACCATCAACTACCAACCGAAAATACACCTTTTGGAAGTCAACCAATCATGAAAGGTGCCTTTCCATTGTGGATGAGGATGAATCTTTGCATCTAATCATATTGAGGTGATGCAACTCTTCGCCAATGGATAGGACTCTTCGTTTGGATAGACGCAACCCTTCACACTCTATAAATAGGGTTTAAGACTAGTCAATTTCATGATATATGGTGTTTTTCCATGAATAGAAGGCATTGAATGATAGTATGTGTGTATAGACAGAGAATGAAAATATCTAGATTTCGCTACGTTCAAAGTCTTAGCGAGAAAAATGTATAAGTGATTCGATTCCTATTTTGATCACTATATTTCTTCACAAATTCAGGCATTTGTTGTATGAGTGTAATTATAAAGCGCTTATCAATAAAAGTTTTCATTCTTCAACATTCTTTTATTCAAAATTCACAAAGAATAGCATCCTCATGGAGATTTTGTACGAGTCGAGATCAAATTCAAAGTAGACGTAAGAATTGTAGGAATTGACGACTCCCATTAAAGAGTGGATACGGTTTGATCAACTTTAGTTTTTACTTGCATACCTTACAACTTTACTTTGTTTTCTGCTTGTACTTTCTATTTTGAAGTTTATGATATGTCTATGTGTCATAACGAGTATTTCATCTTGTGTCATTTATATTAATCAAGTTATATGCTTTCGAGTTAACTTTAAGACTGATTTTGGGGTTAACAAGATTATGTATAATCACTGGATCTGTGATTATAACGCTTTTTAGTGAACCAACATTTTTAGAGTGGTAACTTGCTAAATATGGTTATGTGAGAGCGACCTACTAAGCATAGTAATATTATTATCCAAGTTCTTATAAGTGTCATAATTTTTTACCCTAGACTTAGAAAAGTCATCTCATGTGTTGCTTTATGGTGAATTATTGAATATTAGGGCGTCTATAACCTTATTTGTTGAAGCTATTTAGTGTATGAAATCTTCTTGGTGATTTTGCATGTTTTTGTCTACTAAACTTGTTGTTAGGGAATATCTATATATTTTACATCTTCTCTAGTATGTTCATACATCTATCTATTCATCTATCTACCATCCAAACCCTCCAATCAAAATTACCTATTTTCATTTACCCCGTAACTCTAGTTGATCTTTAGATCCGAATCCCTTCCCTATGTGGTCGATATCTTTTAAAACTACATCAAAATTGTATACTTGTAGCTGTCACCATTTTTCTATTTAGATAAATGGTATTGACAACACCTGTTTGTATTTTGAACTTTTATTTTATCGGTAGATAAGTGGGGAACAAGGTTTTTGTTTTCATCACCAAATATAAGCCTTTTAAATTAGTAAATTCAAAACCATGCGATCAAGTTTTTGGCACCGTTGCTGAGGAAGGCAAGTGCGTTCTAGTGATCAAATACTGGGAGACTACGTACTAAGTCTAAATATTGAAGAAATAGAAGGATTAAAGAAGGTCGTGATCTCAACTATAGATCGCGCTCGTGAAGTTATACAGCAAAACCTTCTGTTCTTGTTTTGAAGGAAATCACGATCACGACAAGCCTTCGCGATCACGAAATGGGCCCCGGATTCTCCTTCACAATAAACGAGTTTACTCTTTTCTTTTCTTTTTCAAATTTTAGACTAGCGTTTGTTTTTCATGTTTTCATTTTTAGTTATATCTCTCACAATGAGGACATTGTGTTCTTTAGCATGGGGGGGCATTTGTAAAAAATCCCAAAAATCCAAAAAAAATTAAATAAAATTAAAAAATTGAAGATTTTGAAAATTTTTCTTTATTTTTGTGTTATTTATACATTATCCATACCTATACTATACTAACATATGTTCCAAGGTTATTGTGAGTGTTAGGTATTTCATGTTTGATGTTAGTGCATTTTCGAACAAAGTGTTTTGAGTATGACCACACGTTGAGAGTGTGAGCGTTTTAGCACAACATTTAGCATTTGGTAAGGATGAGTTGTGAGTAACATTCAAGAGCAACATTCCTAGTAAGTTTCGATAAATATTTCAATGCAACATGAATTAGTATAAGTTACATAGTTTTAGTTTAATGTTACCGATAAGTTTTAAGTGGAGTAATATCTAGTAGTGTTCTTACTATGAGTTTTATATGCATTTCTCGAATACGTCCTATAAGAATTGAGTGTGTCTAAAGTGTTGGGAAACTATAGTCATAATACTTTGAAAGTGATCAATAAAGGATGAGGGTATTAAGAGAAAAAATCAAAAGAAAGAGAAGATAACCAATGAGTTATGCAAAAGGTGAGGAATGGTATAAAGCAGAAACTACAACCATTCAATGAGTGAAAAAAAAAGAAAAAGTAGCATAGCATGAAAAATGGGTGTAAAGTACAAATCTGTACTTCAAAAACATATGCTTAAAAAAATGAGAGAGTGGCATGGAGCATAAAATGCAACCACTAAGAGTGTTTTTAGTATCCTAGGTTACCTAAAAATGCCATGAGATCAAACTTTTCAAAGTGTGCTCCCTTTGTCCTTTATACTTTATACTTTATACTATACTTAAGAGAAGGAAATTTTCGAGTGAGCATATAACGCTTATACGAAGATGCAATTCGGTTAACCCTTTATTAAGAGTAAAGGTATGCAACTCAACTATATAAATTGCACATTATTAATTTGTGGGAAATTTTGAACTTTTACTTGAATTTATGCAACATGGGAATGTGGTACTCACTACGATAGTCTTTCACAAAATGAGGTACGAACTTGAATTACTATTATATACACTTCTGTTGTGTTTACCTTGAGGACAAGGTAAAAGTTAAGTGTGGGGGTGTGATAATTGTATATTTACACTTATTATCATAACATTTTCAATCATAAAATGATATGGTTTTATTTCATTTTATACTTCGTATAAAAGATGTCACGTGGTATGTAGTTGTTTTTTTATGCAAATGCAGAAACTAGGTAAATCTTGGGAGTAAAATGATCAAAAGTGGAATTCTATGTAGAAAGAGTGAAAAAGGTGCAAAAAGATGCGTCGAATACAAGGATTTGGCTTAGGATTGAAGTTGTCAAAGATCGATAAAGTTGCAAGAAGAATTTTGAAGAAAATCACAATTCACGGTCGTGACACCTAGGGATGGTAATGGGCTGAATCTGGATTTGATTTGGACCCATATTTTGATCATTTCAAAGCTGGCACAAGGTAAATCTTGGGAGTAAAATGATCAAAAGTGGAATTCTATGGAGAAAGAGTGAAAAAGGTGCAAACAGATGCATGGAATACAAGGATTTAGCTTAGGATTGAAGTTGTCAAAGATCGATAAAGTTGACAATTCACGGTCGTGACACTTAGGGATGGCAATGGGCCGAATCTAGATATGATCTGGACCCATATTTTGATCATTTCAAGGTTGGCACAAGGTAAATGATGCTTGTGTCAGCCTTGAAACAATGGAAATAGATCCAGATCAGGCCCATTGCCATCCCTAGTGATACCCATTCACGATCGCGACTTGCTATTCTTCAAAATAGAAAGTTGTCAGCCATTAGTCACTATCGCGACATGTAATTCGTAGTTATGACTTATGATAGTTATTTGTTATCTCTTATCAACTACCAACTGCCAGATATCAATGACCAATTGCCATCAACTACCAACCGAAAAGACACCTTTTGGAAGTCATCCAATCATGAAAAGGTGCCTTTCCATTGTGGATGAGGATGAATCTTTGCATCCAATCATATTAAAGTGATGCAACTCTTCACCAATGGACACGACTCTTCATTTAGATAGAAGCAACCCTTCACACTCTATAAATAGGGTTCAAGACCAGTCAATTTCATGATATATGTTGCTTTGGCATGAATAGAAGGCATTGAATGATAGTATGCGTGTATAGATAGAGAGTGAAAATATCTAAATTTCGATACGTTCAAAGTCTTAGAGAGAAAAATTTATAAGTGATTTGATTCCTATTTCGATCACTATATTTCTACACGAATTCGAGCGTTTGTTGTATGAGTGTAATTGTAAAGCACTTATCAATAAAATTTTTCATTCTTCAACATTCTTTTATTTGAAATTCACAAAGAATAGCATCCTGGCGGAGGTTCTGTACGGGTCGAAACCGAATTCAAAGTAGACGCAGGAATTGTGAGAATTGACGACTCCCATTAAAGAGTGGATACGGTTTGATCAACTTTTGCTTTCACTTGCATACCTTACAACTTTACTTTATTTTCTGCTTATACTTTCTATTTCAAAGTTTATGAAATGTCTATGTGTCATAATGAGTATTTCATCTTGCGTCATTTATATTAATCAAGTTATATGCTTTCAAGTTAACTTTAAGAGTGATTTCGGGATTAACAAGATTGTTTATAATCACTAGATCTATTATTATAATGCTTTTTAGTGAGCCAACATTTTTAGAGTAGTAACTTGCTAAATATGGCTATGTGAGAGCGACTCGCACTAAGCATAGTAATATTGTTATATAGGTTCTTATAAGTGTCATAATTCGTTCACCCTAGACTTAGAAAAGTCATCTATGTTGCTCTGCTGTGAATTATTGAATATTAGGGCGTCTACAACCTTATTTGTTGAAGTTATTTAGTGTACGAAATCTTCTTGATGATTTTGCATATTTTTCTCTACTAAACTTTTTCTTATGGAACATCTATATATTCTACATCTTCTCTAGTCTGTTCATACATCTATCTATTCATCTTTCTATCATCCAAACCTCCAATCAAAATTACCTATTTTCGTTTACCCCGTAACTCTAGCTTGTCTTTAGAATGGAATCCCTTCCTTGTGGGATTGATATCTTTTAAAACTACATCGAAACTTTGTACTTGCAGTGGTCTTCATTTTTCTATTAGATAAGCGGTATTGACAACACCTGTTCATATTTTAAAATTTTATGTTATTGGTAGAGAAGAGGGGAACAAGGTTTTTGGCTTCATCACCGAATACAAGCCCTCTAAATTAGTAATGTCAAAACCTTGTGACCAAAATGTGATATTGCAGCTGGCTGGCTCACAACCAAGTTCATGCTAGGTACACTAAGGCTCAGCAAAAGCAAAAGCTATAGTGTGTACCGATAGTATTGCCTGTGGACATACACAAGGAGGAAGACTAGTTTATGGTGGACTTTGAGGAGAGTGATGAATCCGATAAGGCTCCCATTTCCAGCATCTTGGAGAATGTGACCACCATCCCCTCCAAACCAGAGAAGGCTGCTTCCTCTAAGGCCAAGGGGAAGAGTCCAGCTATATCTAGTTGTGAGCGGGCGACATGGAGCGGTGGGCCGAGAGTGCGCGGTTTCATAGGCATGGTCCACCGGGGTGTTTGAAAAAAGGTGCACCGGGTCGGGGACCTAGGAAAGAAAAGGTTGAAAAGAGAAAAAAGGCGAAAATGTTTTAGATCGGTTCGAACTCGAATCCACCGTCTCTTCGCGTGGAGTCGCCACCTGGATTAGCTCTTTCCAGGAATTAGAGTCCTGTGAGGCTTAACATCCGGGGGACGGCCCACTAAGACACAGAGATTCGGGTTCGGGATAAGTTGCTTATTTTTTAAGTGATCACATTATATTACATCTTTAGAAAACCGTATTTTCTTAATTATGCATATTCGCACTTAGGTCATTTTTTATTTTTAAATGTATGATTCACGTATTGTAAAATAAACCATTCATAAAGCGGAATAATAAAAAATCCACAAAGTAGTAAATAAGTGCGGAAAATAAACGCGGAAAATAAAAATTACAAGGCTTCCAAAAATCAGGGGATGCAACCACCCGCTAACCTATTAATTACATTTCCCAAAAATAGAAATTGCGATACCCGAAGGAAAATTAAAATCCTAAACATACATCTAATCCTAATCTACCTGCATCCACAAAGGTTAGCACAGGGGATATCATGTATGGTCGAGTTTGCATTTAGCAAGGCCCGTGTGGCCTAGAAAAATCAGTCGCAATATTGTGTTTGTTATTTAAATAAAACTGTCCATTTTATTAGCACATTGGTTGCTCATTTTAATTAATGAAAATGCTTGCATGGCAAAAGGTGAGGTCTGTTATCCGGGAATATGTTGTGTTCCCTTCGTGGGGGTGTTCTAACATACTTCTTCTTTTAATAAAGAAAAATAGATGAAGAATTACAATAGTTGAAATAAAATAAAATTATAAAAAATCTTAGGTTCACAGATGAAATCAAAAGAAGAAATTAAACACTGAAAGCACGAGGATTGCAGTTCTAGGAACTCAGAGGCTTACCCTTACTAAATGGATCCACTTCGAAGATATCCGATCTGTCCTTGAGAAATCCTCCTCGTCCTTTAGTTTAGGTGAAAAGGTTGTAATAAAAGTCCAAAAATGTTCATTTTATTTCTTCGAAGCAATTTTGAAAGTTATATTTTTATCTGTGAATTTTTCCAGATCCGGATTATCGAAAAAGACCTGAGTATTTATAGGAGAAATCTCGAAAATCCAAAAGGCAAGTTTTTCCAGTGAGGGGGCCGGAAAAGAAAAGTTCGGCGAGGTAGAGGCCTCACCAAAGCTTGGCGAGGCAGCCTCGCCAAGCTCTTTGGAGAGGTATAGGCCTCGCAAAGCATGGCGAGGGAGCCTCACCAAAGACTTTGGCGAGGCTTGCCTCGCCGAAGCCTTTTGACGTGGTTTGCCTTGCCCGCCTTTGGCAATATAAGCCCTTGGATCTGGTTTTTCGCAATGTTTTACATGTTTTTTGTGTATTTTATAGTTTTTTTTAATTAATTAAATAATTTTATTGAAAACGTCCTTTTGAATTTAGAGACGAGAAGGATTCCCATTCGGATACATTAGGATACTCAAAAATTGTGTGATTCAAGAATAAAATCCCGAAAAAGCCATCATCATTGAACTCGCTAGCTGGTACAAAATCCGTGCTCACAGCTGCCCCTCGTGTGATATTGCTGGTTGGATAGCCAGTATTATCATAGGCCTTCCTTACCAGTGCTGTGTCTTCGTATGGTTATCCATTTCTATCTTCGGAATCCTGTTGTAGTCGACAACCTTTCATTCTTCAGTTGATAAATGAGGCTGTTTCTTTCTTCATCCGTCGAGATGACCGTTTCCTTCTTCGGTCATGTCTTGAATTTCCTTAATAGGATGTTGACTTGTTTCTTGTAAAAAATCAGAAAAAAGATAATGCTAATACGTTTTATGATGAATGTTTTAATTATTTAATTGAGTTTATGCGGAGTAAAAATTTTTGCCCCTTCAATAAAAAATTAAAACATTTGAGGGATAAATAAGGTAAATGAGTTTGAGAAATATCGGGGGTATCTCGTGCATCATTCCATAGTGTTAGGAGGCTCCTATTGTAAAATAATAAAATAAATAGATAGGTGGAGCCCACTTAGTTTCTTTATAAATATGGCTTCACCTTCTTTATTCTTTCACTTTTCATAATCTTCCTCTCTCTCTAAACACTTTTGCTCTCTCTTCTCTCTAGCAATCATGTTGTCAAATGTCGCTGGCAGGGCTCTCCACTTCACCTCTAGCCTCACTCCTCAGCCTGTTAATGATCCTAGAGTATTTTCTGTTGATATTGATGCCAGATATGGTTTGGCAGTGTCCGACACTATGCTGGGCTTTACTATTACTTCCCCAATAGATACGCTGGATCCTGATTTTCCGACTCTGACTCACCTTTCCCGGATCGAGGTATTTTCTGAAAACATTTTTTTACTGTTTTTAAAGTGATTTTATCTTGTTTAGGAACTAGATTGGAAATGATCCTTGAACCATGTCACGGAATTTTAACTTAGAAAAATTAAAAAATGCAAATTTAGGCCACCGGAAAAATTTTTCCGGTGGAGACAAGCAAACGGCGAGGGCCTGACCCTCGCCAAACTATTTGGTGACGGTCTTAAGGACCCTCGCCAAACTCTCTGCCAGATTTTTCCAGCGACGCCTCACGGAGTCCTGGTCGCTCACCTACGTATTTAATTTTTTTTAATTAATTTTAATTTTTTTATATTTTATTATTATTTTTTATGTGAAAAAGAGATTGGAAAATAATTAAAACTTGGAGTCCAAATGTCTTTTGGATCCAAAAATTTTTGAAGGAGATATTTTTCTAAAAGATAATCAGGCTCGGATTCTAAATTGTTTTAGACCCAAGAATATCTAAGGACCTTTTGAAAAAAAAAGATTTAAAAATAAAGTTCGGGACCCAAATGTGTTTTGGGTAAAAACAATTTTTAAGAGAAATTGAAAGAAAAATTATTTTGGTGTTTTTCTCGCCGTTCTTGTGTTTAATTACAAAATGCGTATTATTTGATTTCATTTGCAGTCCCCCACACTTCGTCCCACGGGTGGATATTCCATGATCCAAGCATGGTATCGTCACGCCTCTTCTCACCCTGAGCTTGTCCAGGCCATTGAGGCCACCGGTTTTGGTCCTTTGGCGCGATCTTTACGACCTACCTTGTTTCCATATGCGACATTGGTTGCGCTTACCTAGAGGTGGTGTGACATTTCACACACCTTCCATTTTCCGATCGGGGAGCTTACCATTACTCCTTCTAACATCGTAGCGATCATTGATCTATCATGGACTGGTACTGTGATCAGGTTTGACGCCTTTTTGGAGCATTTCTTCAAGGTCCCACCGCTTGTAACCGCGTTAGAGACTTGCTCGGTGTTGACCCTAGAGGTCGGGCATTGAGATATAGCGTATTATTTGACTACTGGATGGGTCGACAAACTGTTTTCAAGGCTGAGGTTCCTCTATAGGTCTGATCATTTTTTGCCACCCTGTTGAGTGTCACATTTTTCCTGGTCTCAAACAGCGAGATCAACTATGGGTTGATTGAGCCGCTAGCGGACTTAAATGGAGTTAGTGGCCTTAACTGGCCACGGGCGATCCTGGCACAAACTTTTTTCACCCTTGACTTGGCTGTTCGGGGTCTCTTACGGGCTCTACATTGCTGCCCCATGGTCCTTTAGGTATTGTTTGCTTACTTTGTTAATTGCGTATGTCAATATTTTGATTAATTAATCTTAATTAACCCCTTTATTTTTGTAGGCGTGGGCCTTCTTTTATCAGTTCCTTCCTGCCCCGCATTTCGCTGATGCTCCGGAGGATGCTCCGTGTATGGCCCGGATCTGTTCATCTTTCGAGGGGGATGTTTTGGATTCTGCTAGCTAGTATCAGCATCTTTGCGGGTTGATTCTTATGCAGGTGATGGGCCTCATTTCTATGGATATGATAATCTTTTTATCTTTAAATTTATTCTGACTTTTTTGTTCTTTTTTCAAGTGGAGCGCAACCCGTGGTGGGGTCTTCTGAGCTATCATATGGTAAAGGAGAGATGTGGACCGCAATCGCTTCATCCTTGAGGAGCCCAGGACCCGTGAGTGGTACCTGGGTGAGCGTATTCAGTTCTGGCAGACTAAGCTAGTGGCTGATAGGTGCATTCTACCCGCTCCTCCCACCGGTGTATTTTGGGCGCACTTGGTGAATACTGATCCTGAGGAGCGGGAGGTACTATTCAAGGAGCATGGCGTGAGGCTCTCTGGACATCATGGTGACTACGAGGCCTTTATTCGAGAGAGGCTGCTCCCGCTTCGCCCACTGACTCAGCCTGAGGAGGCACGATCTTCTGTTCGAGTGTGTGGTCAGGGAGTTGATGGTGGTTCTGGTGCGGGTGTCAGCGACGCTGGTGTCGGGTGCCGGGTATGAAATGTGTTAACTGTTTTATCCATGTTAATCTGTTTCTGACTATTTATCTATCTTTGTAGGAATTTTCCCAGAAGAGGGTTCAAGTGCCTGATCTGAATGCTGCGACCGCGGGGGGGGGGGGGCAAGTACATATTCCTCGGGAGTTGTTGAAGGAAGATTCGTGATTCCCCTTGACTTTACCTTCTACTTGATGGGTTCCATGGGGATCTCACAGCAGGTGCCTCTTCCATCGAGCTTCCACACTTTGGCCTATGATCCGTTCGACACTACTCACGTGAGTTTTATATCACAAGCGATCTTTGGGGATGTCTTGCCATTCTTTTACTCACTCCTTTCCTTTTGCAGGTCGTACATGAGGAGATAGATCGGGTAGCCAGACATTCCTTTGCATTGAGAGATTTGATGATTTCACATGATGGGATTACACATTCCTTTTCGTGACATATTTTATGACTGTAGGATATGGCGAGGAGCGAAGAATTTGAGCAACGCTACTAGGAACTCGACGGTCACTTTCAGTCACTGGATATCTACCATTAGGGTCTAGATGCTTGCTATCATGGCCTTGAGGTTAGTCACCAGGAGCTGGGAGTCTGTTACCAGGGTTTGGAGGCTCAATACCAGAGTTTGGAAGCTAGTCACCAGAGTTTGCAGGCTCAGTATCAAGAGTTGTTAAGCAGAACACCACAGCAGAGCAGGCTCGAGTGATAAGTGTATAATTAGACTTATTATCATTGTAATTTTATAATATAAACACTATAGTTTTAGTCATTTTTATACTTCATATAAAAGATTTCACGTGGTATGTAGTTGTTTTTTATGCAAATGCAGATACTAGGTAAATCTTGGGAGTAAAATGAACTAAAGTGGAATTCTAT
>CATIWQ010135251.1:0-30786 GCA_949673415.1 Euphorbia schlechtendalii | reverse complement strand
GCACAAGTGCTTCATCGGGTCTATCTTTATGACAGCTTTTATTCGATAAGATTGGAAGTAACGACACAGCTTCATTGTCAACCAAACCATCGTTGTGCATATTTTCTCTACTAAGGTGTAGCGTGACTCATACTCGAGTAATTTTTTGCTCAAGTAGTAGACTGCATGTTTACTTCTGTCTTCGTGTTCTTGTACCAGCATGGCTCCAACTGATGATTCCTCAATTGCTAGATATAGGATCAGGGGTTTTACAGGTTCTGGTGGGTGAAGGACGGGTGGGCTTAATAGATATTGTTTGATTTTGTCAAACGCTACCTGACATTGGTCGTTCTAAACTACTGGTTGGTCCTTTTAAAGTAGTTTAAAGATTGGCTCACAGATGGTAGTGAGTCTAGTGATGAATCTACTTACATACTATGGAGACCCCAGGAAAGATCGGAATTCTTTCTCAGTTTTCGATGTGGGCATATCCTTAATGGCTTTGCTTTTATCGGGATCCATCTCAATTCCTTTTTGGCTGACTATATGCCTTAGAAGTTTCCCTGATGTAACCCCAAATACACACTTTTATGGTTCAGGCGTAGATTATACTTCTCGATTCTAGTGAGAAACCTGTCTAGGACAGCTGGATGCTCCTCTTTGATGTTGGATTTAACAAGCATATCATCCAAGAAGGAATACATAGCTGCCCTTGCTGCACTGTCGACCAGTACATCGATGTGGTGTAGGGGAAAATCATATTTTGGGGAGGCTTTTTTCAGATCCCTAAAATCCACGTAAACTCTGACCTTGCCATCCTTCTTTGCTACTGGGACAATGTTGGCTAGCCACGTCGGGTATTCAACCACATCTAAGAATTTAGCTTCAATCTTCTTTGCCAGTTCAGCCTTGGCCTTTTCTTCCCATTCCATCCTTAAGTGAAACAATTTTTGTTTTACCAGCTTGATTCGAGGGTCAGTCAAGATACGATGTTCCGCGATCTGTCTATCCACTCCAGGCATGTCCTCATATGACCAAGCAAGCACTGCCACGTGACGTCTAAGTACATTGGTGATCTCTCTTTTTTTCTTCAGGAGTCAAATCATTGGAAATTGTCACCATTTTTTGTGACTCATTTGTACCCAAGTTAATTTCGTTTAATGATGTGTCATGAATGTTAAAGATGCTATGCATATGATCATATGAATGCATGGTGCTATTAGGTAGAACATCAAACAAGTAAGCAAAATTGTCGTACTTCATTGAATGAGCCTCGTAGGCAAAATTGTCAAAGATATCAGAAATATTCATTTCTAAATTATCAATTTCCTCCTCCGCAGGTGGAGGAGCTTCAGTTGTTGCAGCAACATGTGCGTCAATGGTAGGTTCTGCCTCGAGAGTGGTTCACATCACCTTTTCGGTGAGGAGCTTGATAGTGCCTGGTAGATCTTGGTCTAGCACATCGCCTTTCTTCATCAGCTCGTTAACAGCCTTAGTGAAAGCTGCCATCACATCTTCCAGTATTCTGCCTTTTTCATATTCCTTAGTCGGGGTTATCGCCAGGGTCAGTTTCTCTTCCAGTTCAACATCAACAGAGGACTCAATCAGTTGGCCGGTTGTGAAGTCAAACACATCATTGAATATTTTGAGTCCTTTGACTTCCTCCCCATTCAGGATTGTCGGTTCCAGCTCTCCCAGGTATGCCTTAGTGCCTTCCGCCTTGCAAACACTTACCATGTTACAAAACATGGGCCATTTGTGCCTGTACATTTTCATGCTCGGGGTGAAACCCAGGCCCAATTCAAGTGTGATAAGAATAGAGTCGATGGCCCTAATAATCCGTTGATGATATTTTCCCAAGCCTTTTCCAAGGATAAAACCCTGCTTCTTCATTAGAGTTCTTAGGCTTACAGGGAAGAATCGATATCCCTTCAGAGTTCCATGCCCCTTCTTCTTTTCTTCTGTGGCCGTTGCCACCCTCAACCCTTGCATTGTTCTCTCCTCAAATGCGGCAGCCACCATCATTGATTCCTCATCAGCCTCGATCGTTACCGGCCTCCCTTTATGAATAAGCTTTATCTTCTGGTGTAGAGTAAAAGGGACTACCCCTATTGCATAGATTCATGGCCTACCTAGAAGTAACGAATAAGTTACTGGAATATCCAGCATAGTGAACTTTACATTGGAGGTCACTCCTCCAGCGGTGACCTCTACTTTAAAGCTGCCTACTACACCCCTTTTCGAATCATCGTAGGCTAGGATCACCATGTCAGATTTGGCGAGCATATCCTCCCTTAGCCCTAGGTGAGGTAGGACTTTAAGAGGATAAAGATTGAGAGTCGAGCCATCATCTACCATCACACATGGTATCGCACGATCGAAAATTTGAACCTTGATAAATAAGACTCGATTATGCAATCCCAGTTTCTGCGTTAGCTCTGATTGATCAAAATTTATGGAAGGCATTTAAGGGGGAGCAATTCCTTCCCCGATGGCAATTCACATCTCGATTACTAAGGTTGTAGGCATGGCAGGCATTTCCATCAACCTCTTGACTAAACCCATCCTATGCTTTTATGACGTCTCAAGCAACCTCCAGATGTTTTATTTGGCCTGAGTTCCCTTCAACTAATTTACCAAAGGGTCAATATCTAGCATGTCTTCATCCACCTTTGGGGTAAAGGTGGCTCGGCCTATTTCCTTACTATTTCGTCCGGCCTGGAGTCATTGAGCTGTACAGTCTCATCCCTTCTGAAAACTCTACCACTCCGAGTAACCCTTAGTACTCCATTATCCATCACTCTTATTTCCCTAGAATTGACCCAAGGGTACTGGTCGTGTCCATCCTCCACTTGGCCACGTCACCCCTTCAACTTGTAAGAATCCAAGCTTATGGGCTTCTGCCCACCAGAAATGATCTCTCCCTCAACCGAGGTTCCTTCTTCGGGTTTCCTTTTCCTTCTCAACTTAGGGACATATGCATCGAGATCAATGGGCACCCTTGTTGGTGCTTTCCCAGATTCCACCTTCATTGTGTCCCTCCATTATTCACCTCCCTCTGCTGAGAAAACTTCTACCAAAGGATCATCCTTGGTGCCTTCGTCTTCATCAACCACTACATTCACCACCGGGTTAGACCGAGATAGCATCGCTAGCACAGAATCAATGGGTATCCCTGATTCTATTGCGTGGACATTACGGTGTCTGGTCATTATCTCCCTGTCGAGATGATGAGCGTGAAAAGATAACTCATCAAAATCTGGGACTGCCAGTCTCGACAAATGATAGCGATACCAATCCCGAGATCCACTTATTATCAATTATACTACAAAAGGCTTAGATGGCCTTGGAGATAATACTAGATACATAAACATCCACCGCTTTTACGTAGTTAGTGAGCGATTCTCCTTCCCTCAGTACACAAGCGAGCAGATCTTGCATGGTTTATTTCGAAGGTTCTAAAAATGCGAACTCTATCTGGAACTCTGCAGAGATCTAGTTCCAATTGCTCTTGGTCTCAACCGATTGCATTTCTTACCACTGACTTACTACTCCTGCTAGTGAGCACGGAAATAGTGTAGTTATCATATTTTGAGAAAGGCCCTGTGCTCGACACAAGATATAAAACTTGGATAAGTGGGAAGACGATGTGTCATTCCCATTAAAAATCGACATACCGGCTAAGCTAAAACTAGCCCTCGAGACTTCTTCCCATTCTCTAATCACTCGATTGCTTGACTCAGATTCAAGCATCTCCATCACGTCATCTGAGTCCATCCTCGACTCAATTGCCATCACATACTCCTCTCATTTACCAACTGGTGCTTCTCCTGACTATTCTCTCCCGACGTGAAGCGACGTAGGTTTCTGGCCGGTAAATACCGGCATCCCAGCAAAGTTGATCTCAACAGCTTTAATCTTACCCCAGCAACCTCGACGGTTCGACTCTTCCTCCAGCATATTCAAAACCCGACTGAGATCACTTCCCGACCCAACCATCATCACAAATTCTCCAAGCCCTTCAGATAGGCAGCTCAGGATCTTTTGCTCTTCTAGCCCTGAGTTAATCATTCCTACCCTCGCCTCAAAATTCGGTAAAGGGTTGTAATTCATGCTGGGCTTGATTACAGGCTCATGGATGACCTTATCAGCCACCAGTTTCTGAATAGCTTTCAACAGCTCCTTACATTATTTATGCGGTGTCCCATGACCACATGATAATGGTAATTATTGTTCTTCTCTTCTAGCTTGGGAGGGACATGCTTCTTCAAGCTCTCCAACTGATTAAGTTCAAGCAGCTTGGTGAACAAGAATCCCAAATTAGCAGCATATGGCGAGATGCCATGATATTCTTCCTTTGGCAGCCTAACAATGGCTACCTTTTCTTCCTTCACCAATTGTATTGTCGGTTGCTTCACCTTCATCTGCACCGAGTTGGAATCATTCTTCTTGTAATAGGGCTTAGTAACCTGTTACCTAGTTTCCACCTCCATGGTATCATAGCGTTATATCTTCTCACCTCGCACAAAAATTTCTTGATAAATATGGAAAGTCTCAGACCCCAGCCTCTTCCGATAAGATGGCAGTTCACCATCTAAGAGCTTTACGATCATTTCTAGCAAAGATAGGCGAGATTGTAAGCGTATTAGCTTAGCCATCCATCTCTTGAAATAGGGCTTGAAACTCTCCCCTGGTTTTTACTTCACTACCGCCAGATTCTGCATAGTAGTGATTATCAGAGTATTGAACCCATAGTGGTCCACTATTACCTGGGATAGACATCCCCAGTCATTGGCTATGTCTATCCGTAACTGACTATACCATTCATTTACGGGGCTTCCCAATGTGACGATGAACAATTTGGCTATCATACAATCACTGATCCTTAAAGCCCTCATCAGGTTATGATAATGTGTGATACGCGCGTGCAGATCCGTATTGCCCATGTACATTTCGAACTGGGGCATAGCAAAGGTCAGCGGCAAAGTATCCTCATCCCCAACTGTGGGCTGCACTGGGATTGCACCCCTCTGCCCCTGTACATGAGTGGCTAAGAACTGTCTCTAAAGTTCAGCCATTCCAGACTGTTGAAGGATACTGTTTGGGGTCTCCGAGAATCCCCCATATTGCGAACTCGAGTAGTACTGCCCTTAACCCTGAAATGTCTAAGAAGGTCCACCCCAGCTGGGCATTGTGGGCTAAGCCACCCTTTGAATAAAGGGAATGTAATTAGAAGAGGGCCTGATTTCTGAAGGTCCTGTCGCCCTTGGTGCGAATGAAGCATGCCCCGGCTACCCCGGAACGAACTGGCCACCCACCTGTGGCTCATACACTATCTGCAGCTAGCCTTGCCAAGAACCGAACTAATAGAAGTTAAGGGCGACTGTTACAGAACATGGAAATACAGCAGCGGAAGATTATGGTCCCCCCGGTAGGATTGTGCCACCAACATTTGGCACTACATCATTTTCCCTCTACTCAGGCTACCCAATTCTAGTGTGACTATTGAGGATTGATAGAAACTGGTCACTATTGGTGAAGGCATTCATTGCAGTAGCAATATTGGCGCTCACCAACGATTGGTTGGCTTATGGGTTCTGACCTGCCCTGAGAGCCTGATCATTGGTCACATTCTCTTCTTGTTGATGGGCCATGTTACAGAAGCTACATAGAGTGTTTTATTCTGAATCCAAGCTAGAGTCGGTGTACGGAACTCCTTCTTGGTGAGCCGTGGTTGGGGAGATGCGGATTAGCCGACTAGAAGCCCTGTTCCAAGCCTTCTGGTAAACCGGCTTTTTCCTTGCTAAAATGCATACAGAGATTGTTAGGGAATGCATGTAAAATCATGATGTGTGATTGATGCGTGAAATGTTTAATGTTATGGCTATAGAAAAAAAGTTAGCGTGCCATGATGCGAGATAGAAATCACTCACAGAAAGAGCAGAATCGTTAGTCCATGTGATAAATGAAGGTCCATTGGTTTTGAGATTCATACTCTATCCTAGTGATAATTTGAAATGAAATGACCTAATTACATGTGTGGTGATAAGTCAAAGGTTCGAGAACTAAAGTTAGTTCTCGAAGTGTTCGGGTGACGAGTGTGACATACCCTAACAAAAAGTGATAAAAAAATGTATGGAAATAACTACCAGATGCAGCATATAGATGAATATTTTGGTTCTTTTACCCAATTAGGGCAAGGTCTTAGATGTCAGTGGACATCATCACAAAAGGTATGTAGTGATGCATGAGTATTTTGGGTGAAAAGTAGGGTTTTAGGGTAGGTTATGACATCAACTAGGATATCCTTTGTGTTCATGTTTTCCTTGTGTAGGCTTTTGGTGTGTATAATCGCCCCGGCAGGGCTTATAAGTTGTATACCAAGTGGGCATCGTATAAGGATTTGGGTAGGTTTGTCTTAAGAGTCGGACATCATGTGTACATCACGCTAAAACTTGGGTTGAATGATGCTACATGATTCTAGTTGGTTTCATGTTATCCTAACGTGACACGATCTCAAGTGTCAACTAAATCTTAAGCATGAAGGACATCAGATCATGTTTAATATGAGTGTGTGTGTTCAAGTGTCTGCACTAAGATTCGTGGTTAGCATGGCACATTTGTACAATGCATGATGAATTGAAAAGCGGTAAACACTTATCACATAGCACACAATATCTTTCCTCCAACCATACAACTCCCATGCATAGGGTTTTTGGCTAGTCTCTATCCTAAGTTTGGTTCATCTTAGTACCCTGAGGATACTAAGGATCGCACCTGCAGGAAAATATAATGCATGATCGTGTGTTTGGGTAACACCCTAGGGAAAATGCCTATGGCTTATTTACATGAGGGGTTAAAAATGGGTTACTGATGTAGAAGGTTCTTGTTGCATTGAAATACACTCCAAGCCTCTCCCCAAATAGGTTTTAACGAGGGAGGTACATGCGATATAGCAACAAGTGCTCTACTCGCTCAAGTACTATCTTTTCTCAGGGAGGCAGATTAGTACAAGAGAAAGCTTCGCGGTAATAAGGGTACCTTAGACTTATGGGCTAATCCCTTCTACTACAATGCGTTATTATGAATATGTCAAAAGTAAGAGAAAACGGAATAATGTGATCAATAATTTTTGGCACTTATCCAAAATCTAAAACCTTTTAAGAAAAATAAGTTTTAGAAAAAAATTTCCCAGTGGAGTCGCCACTGTAAGAGGGCGACACAGAGCGGTGGGCAGAGAGCGCGTGAAATGTGAGAGGCGCGGTTCACCGGGGTGTTTGAAAAAAAGGTGCACCGGGTCTCGAACACGGGAAAAAGGTTGAAAGAGAGAGCGAAAAACATTTTAGATCAGTTCGAACCCGAATCCGCCATCTCTTAGTGTGGAGTCGCCACCTGGATTAGTTCTTTCTAGGAATTAGAGTCTTGTGAGGCTTAACATCCGGGGGACGGCCCACAAAGACACAGAGATTTGGGTTCAGGATAAGTTGCTTATTTAACATTGGATCACATTATATTACATCTACAGAAAACCATATTCTCTTAATTATGCACATTCATGATTAGGTTATTTTTTATTTTAAATGTATGATTCTCGTATGATGAAAATAATAAAGCATCCACAAAGCAGTAAGTAAATGCGAAAAGGAAATGCAAAAAATAAAGATTACAAGGCTTCAAAAATCGAGGGATGCAACCACCCGCTAACCTATTAATTAAATTTCCCAAAAAAATGAAATTGCGATACCCGAAGGAAAATTAAAATCCTAAACATACATATAACCTGCATCCACAAAGGTTAGCATAGGGGATATCACATATATGTTCGATTTTGGATTTAGCGAGACCTGTGGGCGTAAAAAATAATCGCGATAATATGTTTGTTATTTAAATAAAATAGTTTGTTTTATTAGCACGTTGGTTTCTCATTTTAATTAATGAAATTGCTCGCATGGTAAATTGGTGAGGGCTGTTATCTGGGAATATGTTTTATTCCCTTCGTGGGGGTATTCTAACAGACATCTCCTTTTAATAAAAAAAATAGATGAAGAAAAATTACAACATTTGAATTAAATAAAAATCCTAGGTTCAAAAATGAAATAAGAAGAAGAAGAATAACATCGAAAGCACGGAAATTGCAGTTCTAGGAACTCAGAGGCTTACCCTTACGGAATGAATCCACTTTGAAGATATCCGATCGGTCGTTGAAAATCCTCCTCATCTTTTAGTTTAGGTAAAAGTTATTGTGAAAGTCCAAAAATGTTCGTTCAATTCTTGGAAATTGAAGCAGTTCTAAAAGCTATATTTTGTCTGTAAATTTTACGGAGTCTTGATTATCGAAAAAGAACCGACTATTTATAGGAGAAATCCTGAAAATCCAAAAAAGGTGGTTTTCCGGCGAGGGTCTCGTCGGATAAAAGTTCGCTGAGGCCTCTCGCCGGGTCTTTGGCGAGGCTGCCTCGCCAAGGTGTTTCGACGAGGCTCGCCCTACCAAAACCCCTTGTTTGGCGAGGCCAGCCTCAGACCTGGGATTCAGTCTCCCTTGGGTTTCTGTTTCTGGAGTTTTTATTATTTTTTTTCTTATGTATTTTCGTATTTTTTTAATTAATTTCTAAATAAAATTAAATAACGTCCTTCTAAATTTAGAGACGAGGAGGATTCCTATTCTGATACATCTGGATACTCGAAAATTGTGTGATTCAAGGATAAAATCCCGAAAAGCCGTCATCATTGAACGCGCAAGCTGGTACAAAATCCCATGCTCACAATCACTAAGAGTGTTTTTAGCATCCTAGGTTACAAAAAAATTCCTTCAGAGAAAATTATTCAAAGTGTGCTTTTTATGTCCTTTATACTATATACTATGCTTAAGAGAAGGAAATATTCGAGTATGTATATAACACTTATATGAAGATGCGATTCGGTTGAATCTCCATTATGGGAAAAGGTATGCAACTAGACTATATAAATTGCACATTACTAATTTGTGGAAATTTCGAACTTCTACTTAAATCTTATGCAACGTGGGAATGTGGTACTCACTACAATAGTCTTTTGCCAAATAAGGTACGAACTTGAATAGCTAATTTATACACTTATGTTGAATTTACCTTGAGGACAAGGCAAAAGTTAACTGTGGGGGTGTGATAAGTTTATAATTACACTTATTATCATGATAATTTTACACATTAAACACTATAGTTTAAGTCATTTTTATACTTCATATAAAGGATTTCACGTGGTATGTAGTTATTTTTTATGCAAATGCAGGTACTAGGTAAATCTTTGAAGTAAAATGATCAAAAGTGGAATTCTATGGAAAAAAGAGTGAAAAAGGTGCAAAAAGATGCGTGGAACCAAAGGATTTGGCAAAGGATCGAAGATGTCAAAGATCGGTAGAAATCGCGAAGAGGATTCATGTGAAAAAGGCATGTCACGATCGTGACACACATATCGCGATCACGACTTGTTAACTTTCACAATAGAAAGATACCAATCAAGTGTTCACGGTCGCGACATATATTCACGGTCACGACCTTGACGGTTTTTTGTCAACTCTTATCTTCTATCAACCACCGGATAAAATCTATCAACCGCCATCAACTGTCAAATGAATAGACATCTAGTGGAAGTCAACCAATCATGAATAAGTGCCTATCCATTGTGGATAAGGTCAAAGCCTTTCATCTAATCACAAAGAAGTGATGCAATCTTTCGCCAATGAACACAACACTTCATCTAGATGGATGCAACCCTTCGTACTCTATAAATAGGGCTCCAAACTTCATCATTTTCGTGACAATTGGTGTGTGTGAGGAAAGTGTAGAATTATATGGTGTGAATATAGTTCTAGAGAGAAAATAGTATAGTTTTCACTTCGTTCTAAGTTAGCGAGAAAATGTATAAGTGATTCGAACGTTATTTCGATCATGAGATTTCTCTACATATTCGAGCGAGTGTTGTATAAGTGTAATTGAAAATCACATATCAATAAAAGTTTTCGTTCTTCAATATTCATTTGTTTGATATTCACAAAGAATAGTATCCCAGCAGAGGTTTTGTACAAGACGAGACCGAATTCAAAGTAGACGTAGGATTTGCGGGAATTGACAACTCCCATTAAAGAGTGGATACGGTTTGATCAACTTTAGCTTTCACTTGCATACCTTACAACTTTGCTTTGCTTTCTACTTATACTTTCTATTTCAAAGTTTATGATGTGTCTATGTGTTATAATGTGTATTTCGTGTTGAGTCTTTTATATTAATCAAGTTATATGCTTTTTAGTTAACTTTAAGAGTAGTTTTGGGGTTAACGATATTGTGTACAATCACTGGAAGCTGTTTAGTGCGCCAACATTTTTGGAATGGTAACTTGCTAAATGTGGCTATGTGAGAGCGACCCGTACTAAGTATTGTAATAATATTATCCAGGTTTATATAATTATCTTAACTCGTTTGTACTAGATTTAGAAAAGTCATTTCATGTGTTGCTCTGCGGTGAATAATTGAATATCTGAGTGTCTAGAACCGAATTTGTTAAAATAGTCTAGTGTACGTAATATCTTTGATAATTTTGCAGGTTTTCTTTACTATACTTATTCGTCATGTTAAACTATACTGATTCCTTCTACTCTAATCTATCTATTCAATTATCCATTTAACTACCAATCCAACCCACCAAAATAAAATCAAACTATTTTATTTTTCCTTGTTCCGTTCGTCTTGTTGATCTTTAGAGTTGGTTCCTTCCCTGTGGGATCGATATCTTTTAAAACTATATCGCAACTGTATACTTGCAGTTATCATCATTTTTTATAAGTGGTATTGACAAAACCTATACTTTAAAGCCAAAATCTTGCAAACAAGTTATTAAACTTATCAGTAGAAAAGTGGCGAACACTGACTAAGAAGTTGCGCCATTATTTCCAATCTTATCGGGTGAATTCAGCAGCCAAGGTTAACCCCATGAAGTACTTATCCTGATCCCCCACATTGGCAGGTAAACTTTCCTGGTGGTTGTTGTTCCTCTTTGAATTCGACATTGAGTACATCACTCGAAAAGTCATTAAGGGGCGAGAGGTTGCTGAATTCTTAGTCAATCAGGCGCTAGACTTCGATTACGTGGAAAACCTAGAGTTCCCGAATGAGCATATGTCCTTAGTAGAGGAAGTAAAAAAGGAATGGACCATGTACTTTGATGGTGCCATGAATCGGAAAGGGGCAGGCCTGGGTGTAGTTCTAATCACACCTCACAATGAAGTCATACATCCAAAACCTTGGAATTCCTGGTCACAAACAATGGGGTAGAATATGAAGCTTGTTTATTCGGTTTGGAAGCATTGAGAAAGGTCAGGGCTAAAGAAGTCTTAGTCATTGGGGATTCGACTTTGGTCATCCAGAAAGTGACTGGTGATTGGGAAATTAAGGAGGAATCACTTCGCACCTATCTTGAAGTAATCTGGGTAGCCTCAGATAAGTTCGATAAATGTGTCTTCCATCAAGTACTGTGAGAAGACAACCAAATGGAGGATTCTTTAGGTAATTTAGCCTCTATTTGCGAAGGGCCCGCAACCCAACCCATTAAGTCGTTAGTGCTTCAATCAGTAAAAGATCCCTATTATTGCAGAGCAGTGACAGCTGATGCAGCCTCGGATTTTAGTTGCTTGGCCATCCAATTCTGGCTTCTTGATAACGATTTATTCTGACGCACTCTAGAGGGTTTGTTGCTTAGATGCTTGAATGAGAAAGAGGCCCTGCTCGTAATCCGTTCACTGCATGTTAGTGATTGCGGACCGCACATGAAAGGTTTAACCCTGGCCAAAAAGATCCAATGCCAAGTATATTATTGGACCACTATGGTCCCAAACTGTGTCTCAGAGGTTAAGAGACGCCATGAATATCGTATCTATGGAGACCTTATCCATCTGCCTCCCTCTGACCTTCATAACTTGTCTACTTCTTGGCCATTCTCAACATGGGGGATCGATATAATTGGAGAGATTCTCCCTTCCTCTAGTAACGAACATAAATTCGTCGTGGTGGTAGTCGATTACTTCTCCAAATGGGTGGAAGCCGAATCCTACTCCAACATCACCGCCAAGAAAATGGCCAAGTTCATAGAGAAGCACATCTTCACTCCTTACGAGATTCCTCATCATATTATCTCAAATAACAGAGTTCAGTTTCAAGGGGCAACGATAGAGCTCATTGAGAAATACGGTATCAAGCATCATTGCTCTTCATCGTATACACCATAGGCTAATGGGGTAGTAGAGGTGGCCAACAAATCTATAAACAAAATCCTGTATAAGATGGTTACTACTTATCGAGACTGGGCAGATAAGCTACCTTTCATAGTATGGGGCTATAGGAAAAGCATCTGGACTCTAACAAATCAGACTCCTTTCTCGCTGGTGTACTAAATGGAGGTAGTTCTACAGGTAGAAATGGAAGTGGGATCTTTGAGAATAGCCTTGGATGCTAAGTTGGGAGAATCAGAATGGGCCAGAGCTAAGTTTGAACATCTCAACATGATTGATGAGCATCATCTCAAAGCCTTAGATCACCCTCAAATGTACAACAATGGATGGCTAGGGTATACAATAGTAAAGTCAACCACTAGAGGCAACCTCTGAAAGTAGGAGACTTGGTATTGAAGCAGCTAAGGCCTTCGAATGTGGACATCAGAGGGAAATTCAATCCCAATTGAGAAGGTCCATTCGTGGTTAAGAAAGTGATAAGTAAGGCAGTAGTCTAGATTATGAATATGGATAGCAACGAATTTATCTACTAGATAATCAAGACATGCTTAAGCGCTACACGTTTAGGAAAAGAAATAAATCTAAAAAAGCACTAAAAAACAAAAAAATATATATGTAAATAAGCCTGTCAACTAACACTTGGTTGGTTGAGCAAAAATTAGGGCCTTTTTGCAAAATAAGATAAATAGTCTACTGTGTTGAAAACCCGAAAGGGAGACTCAGGCAAAACTTAGGAAAATGAAAGAAAAATTCATTAGTTAGAAAATCTGAGAGGCCTAGTTAATGATGGGAGTCAAATCATTCGAAATGTTTGTACTTCTGTTTATTTCATCAATAAAGATATTATTTCTTGCTGAAAATATTCACGTGTGTGTTTATCGAAATGTATGAATGCCAATGGCGAAATGTCACAAGTAAACAACAAACATTTTACATTTCAATTAGTTCAATAGTTTGTACTTAGGAAAAGAAAAGATGAATAAATCATATCGAATCATCCCACATTGATATATTAGAGGAAAAATTCAATTAGTTTTCTTTTTTAAGTAAAATAGCATCATTCTTGACAAGTTGTTAGGCTAGCTCTACCTGTGGCTATAAGGGCTCAGGCCATCTTCCTCCCTCGACCACTCGGTCATCATCCAAGAATATCACTCAAGATTTATCAAAAACCTAATCGCTCCCAGCCATCCTCGATAGAATCTGTCAGTCTCCGTAGTCTCGACTGCCCCATAATCAAGGCGAGCAAACTAAGTGTGATGTACCCACAAGACCAATAATCTATCCAGTCAAGAATGATGTCACTCGGAAACCTTGCAAGAGAAAATGTTACGCGGTATCCTCGGCGCCTCCGTAATGCCTGCATATGCAATTGCGTGAGTAGAATGTGGAAAGATATAAGCCCATCAGTAGGATCGCGTCTTCATGCATCAGGATCACCACATGAGTAATCACCCACCAAGGGCAAAGCTAGTGGATCCAATCATCAGAAAGCTGATTGAAAATCTAGACCTGATCATGCTCAGTCATCCGGGGAATGTCCCTCTGTAGTTAAGCCTCTCTTGTTGTATGTAATAGACGAGTAATCAGAAGGATTCCCCCATGGATTGTTGATCAGGGAAAGCGTCTCCAATAGCCAAACCTGAAATAAACCCTATCAGAATCACGGAAAATAAGGAAACTTAATTAACCATCAGTTTGGGCTTACATCAAGAAGAGTGAAGTGGCCACCAACCAGATCAAGGCGCAAGGTAGTGGCATCCATACCAATGAGATTCTCCACCAATGCTAGTGCAGATGGAGAATTCCCCCGAGAAAGAGGATTAATAATTGATAATAACTGGAACGAGGCAACGGGACTAATTACACAAATGAACTTCGACATCATGAGCAAAGCTAACATGTAAGGCTAACCAATGTGAGCCCTCGGAGCGCTAACACACCACTCCAACATAGCATCGACTTGGAACCCTCCAAGAAATGGTGGACGAGCAAGGCAAGGTGCCACAGAATCCAAATTCCACAAACCTAGGAGAGTATCTTCAACATCAAAGCGGTAAGATGGTACCGCTAAAGGAAAAGCCAGGGGATATGGAATCCCGAGGGTGGCCTGGTACTCCTCAATCATTGGGCAAAGCTCTTGATGAGAAAATCTGAAAACATGGGCGGTCGAATCCCAAATTAAAAGCACGGCCCTAACTAAAGTCGCATTTACGAGGTATAATGCTAGATATCAAAACCCCCATAAGCCAAACCTCTTGAGTTTCTTCCAGTCTAGGTTCTTCAGTGTGCGCAAGAAATCCTGGAGTTGTTAGTTATGGGTCTCCATTTGAAGAAAAGAAAAGAAGAAAGAAAATCTGGAATCTGGAGTGTAATACCATTATCAGTTTGGTGATATTGTTAACTATATGAGCAATATCTTTAACGATATTGCAATGTCGTTAGCGACATTGTGATATCGTTAACTATATGGCCTTTCCAAAAGGTTGTCTATATCTATTAGTAAACTAGATTTTCTCATGTGGTTTATGATATGACAGTTACAGCAGTTAATTGGAGGCACTGTTTTGGTAAAAAGTTAGTTCACAAGTTAATTTTAAACCGGGGAAACTTACCGGCGCTTTTCAAGCATAGAAATAGCCATATTAAGAAAAATCGAACATCGCAATTGAATTGGGAAAAAGAAATTAATCTAATGTAATCAAATTCAATGAACGTGTTAAGAAGGAAAAATAATCAAGAAGTATGCAAAAGGCATCAACAGCGCCAAACTAATGTATATTTATCAAATGAATCCGAAAAAAGAAAGAAAATCAAAACTGAGGAAGAATCCTCATCATCCTCGTTGTCCTTGATGCTACCAATATGGTTGTTCACCTCCGCGCCCATGCTGCCAGATCCTCCCCGGTGCATACTAGTGCGAGATGGAGTCCCCCGGTGTGTCTTAGACAGGTTCCTACCAGATGTTGTCTGGCAAGTAGGCCTCCGAGCCTGAGCCAGCTACCTCTCCATGTCCTAAATTCTTAGAGTTTGAGTCCTCACGTGACCTTGGAGATTTTGGAATTTACCCTGAGACCTCAAGTAGTCTTGGTGCTCCAGGGAGATCAACGCTTGTAGTAGAAAACATGCAGCATTTTTGAAAAATGGAACATATGACAAACAAGAATACACATCATCTAACAAACCCAACATGCATACATAAATATCATAATGTTGTGTTAGCAAAATATTAAACAAGAATACCTCAACTGCCCCATTTGCACGATGATCAAGTCATAAGAAGATAGGTACTAGTGGGTATGCATCTCAGCATCAGTCCGAGTAACCTGTCATGATAAAATGAAATTCAAGTTTTAAATCACGAGTATATAAAGCAAAATTCAAAAGGAGTAAAGGAAAAAGACTCACATGAGGGGTGTCCTGTGGAGCGAAGGACAAGGTGTATAAGCTCGGGGGTATCATGCGGGTATAGCACTCCCCCACCCTCACCATCAAGGAGAAGGCAGTCTCAAGAGGGGTGATGAGGTGACCATCAACGAATCCGAGCATGTGGTACATCCGATCTTGCGAATTAGCCCGGTTCGCTCGGGCTCGCTTGCCTGCACTAATCTATTTCAAACACAATAAGAACATGGCAAACATAATCAATGTTCAAAGCAATCAAGTCCAAAAGTAAGTCATACCTTGGAAAAACTCGGACCGTCACCACCATGGCTTCTGCTACTCGCACCGCCACCACCGTAGCCCCCGGCACTGGCACCATCACCATGATCTGGACCACCACTATCAAGTCTACCATCGAGATCGCCTACTAGATCGCTATCTCCACACATCAGCCGAGGTCTACCTCCACATCTTCATTATCCGAAAAAGGTCTCCCAGCCATCTCGATCACCTTATGATGATGATAATCCTCCGTATCATTGGTTGAAATGCATGGGCAAGGGAGCAAAAGCAACTCCATATAAGCTAGGTAGTGTAGACTGACGAAGAGAGCTGTCTCGTCATTCCCATCTAGGAAGGTGGCCCAATCCTCCACCGAAGTGATCCTCAGGTTGGGCCAAAACTCCTCAGTAAGAGGATGAGGGGGAACTGACCGCTGATCTATCATTGTGTTACACTAGCCCCGGACCCAATCCCTAAAGTACCACTCCAGGGAAAGGGGACACTCTAGCACCAACCGGTAGTCATCTACGATCATCTGAGTGGCTACCACCGCATCCCGATTTGGCATATCGGTCCAGGGATTAGAGGTAAATTGCAACTAAGAGAAGACATCTTTTTTATCACAAGATTATCTAAGCAAAGAAATGGTAAAGTCACTTATTGGAAAAGGATGGATACATGCTCAATCATCATATGGAAGATGCACTCTCGATACACGGTTCGCCACTTGCGAAGGCTGCCAATCCACCGGTATCAAATGGCAAAGAAGTGCTCTCTATGGACAGGATCAGTCTTGAAGACCGGGTGTGGGAGGATGTGGTGCTCAAGGGCCTAAACCTCCAAGAAAGAAAAAAAATCAAATTGAGTAATGAAGATAGCGAATAAGTAAAGGCAAAAAATCTAAATCAGCTACCTGGAGCAAGACGTGACTCAACTTGAGGGTGTTATCATGTACCCTCACTGCATAGTCCAAGCCATAGTACAGCTTTCCTAGAATGGCCCGGGGCCAATTCTGCACGGGGATCGCCGCTGGGTCCTCGACGGTTGATATCAACCTATAGTTGATCTTGCTCGACGCAATAGGGAAGAACAAGATTGTGAGCAGAGAAATGACGATGGAGTGGAAACACTGGGGCTACAGACCAACAGGTACTATATCCATCGGGCACCAGTAGTTGTAAAGCTATTTGAAAGAAAGCTTAGTTGCCCGTGGCGTCATGCCAAAAATCTTCATCACCTAGTTAATGACCTAGTGTAAGGTAGAGAACCGATCCATGAATACATCAAAGTGAATAGCCCCCCCATACCAGGCCAGCCCGGTCATGACCACCACATCTAACAGCATGATGGTCAGCTCCCCCACCGGTAAGTAGAAAGTATGGGTCATCTCAAACCACCACTCAACCATGGTGGTGTAGGTAGGGTGCGATAAATGCGGCATATGCAATGGCATGATCCGCGCCAGCTCACGAAAGCTGGTGGCATCAATGGCATCTCTGAGCTCTAGGTCCTCAGATGTGTGGTTCCATCATCTCCCAATGACCCTTATACCGGCAAAGTTGGTATAGGTCTGCGACTGCAAAAATAAAGGTAAGAGTTAGCCGTAAAATCAAATATCCTCGCCAAAGAAATACCTAGATTCGTATTGTTTTCGCATAACAATCACATTTATTTTAGACCAAAAGCTCATGTAATATATGTTAAAAACATTGGGTATCATTAAAATATGTGTTTGGCTCGAAGGAAAAACGCTGGGAACCGAGAACTCTTTCTGATCTTGCCTTAGTCATGTCGTTAACGGCATTGGTAATTCCGTTAATGGCATGACACAATACCATAAAAGACATGGCGTAATGTCGTTAACGACATTACAGTTGTAGATTATAATGCATTCTACCGATTTTTGCATCCCTAGAAGTCTAAATTTTTTGCAAAAAATCCCCCACTTTTGGGTTCCAAATCATCCTAAAGTTCTTATAATCAATAAACCAAGCCTAATCATGCATCAATTTCCTATAAAACATGCATTTTTCATGAAAATTAAAACCTAGGTTTCAAACCAAAAATCGGAAAAAAAAACTTGAATTTGAGGAAGTTTCGGGTTACCTAGACCACCAAGGCATGCTCCACTAGCCTTGGGCACAAAGTATTAATAGGAGAATTAAAGGAAAACCTAACGAAATTATCCCCCCTCTCGAAACAATATGCCTCCATCACGGGGCACAACTTGAAACCTTGAATTCAAGGATGAGTATCGAGAAGTGTTGAAGAAAAGTCTTTCGGATTGTGGGATCTAATCTTGCACAACATTTTCGGTAGAAATTGGAGAAAAAATTTGAGGCTTTGGGGGGGAAGAGGCTATTTCGGATAGAGTGTGAATGAGGGGGAAATTAGGCTTTTATTTTTATCTTGGCGTCGCAATGTCTTTAACGACATTGGCAATGTTGTTAACAACATCGCACCATGCCGTTAACGACATGGGCTTTCAGCCCAGCCCATTTCGCTTGGGCTTTAGCCCAAAATCATTTTTATTCATTAAAATTCATTTATAACTTATTATAACTTTATCAAAAGTCACCAAAAGCATTCGATCGACATCCAGAACCTCACGGAATATTTTTGAAACTTGGTCGCATAACCCGAGGAAATTAATATGCATCCATATTTTAATTCTTTATTGAAGTGGTAAAAATTTTTGCTTTCAACATTCTCAATCAAGGAATTAAAACATGCATTCATGGCTTGCATTTTCTCATAAAATCTTATAAAACTTTTGCCAACTTTCTACAGTTAGCAGGCTTTCTACAATCCAATCCTTTTCTGACTTTTTACAGTCAGAAAACTTGCTATAGTTCGTACCCTTTTTTTACTTTTTACAGTCAACGAACTTTCTACAATCTAAACCTTTTTTTACTTTTTACAATTAGTGAACTTTCTACAATTCATACCCTATCTAACTTTTTACAGTCAATGAACTTTCTAAAGTTCGTACCAAACCTTTTTCGACTTTTTAGAGTCAGCGAACTTTCTACATTTCATCCCCTTTTTTACTTTTTACAGTCAATGAACTTTCTACCGTTCGTACCCTTTTCTAACTTTTACAGATAGTGAACTTTCTACAGTCTGTACGCTTTTTTGACAATTTACAATAATAAACTTTCTACAGTTCATACCCTTTTCTAACTTTTTACAATCAACGAACTTTCTACAATTCACACCTTTCCGAACTTTTTAAAGTCAACGAATTTTCTATAGTCCGCACCTCTTCTGAATTTTTACAGTCAACGGATTTTCTATAAAGTCCATACCTCTTCTGAATTTTTACAGTCAACAGACTTTCTATAGTCCAAATCTCTCTTTCAACTTTTTATAGTCGATGGATTTTCTGCAGTCCACGTCTTCTCTTGACTTTTCATGGTCAATGGACTTTCTAAAGTCTGCATACTTTCCCAACTTTTTTTAGTCAATAGACTTTTCATAGTCTACAACTAGGATTCTCAACCAAAAGAATGAAGGCGCATGGCTAACGTTCTTCCCACAACGGTTCTAGCGGTAACAACAAGCCAAATTTCAACCTTCAAGGGGCAATCGATGCCGGATGGATAATCCACAAGGGGCATGGAGAGACCAACTCCCAATAACATCACACTAGGATAAAAGCTTCCAGTCATCATGAAGTTTCCATCCCGAGTAGTACCAACCATGATAAGTTAAGTATCATCTCTAAACCCTGCTACTATTTCAATTATGAGACCATACTAATCTCATATAAATAGTGATCACATGAGGGGTAGCCTATGAGCATGGGATTTCACTCATGACTCGCGAGTTCGATGATGAAGCTATAATTTTCTCCTTGTTAGCCTTCTACATTTTGTAGGGTCATGAAATCATCTAGAGAATTTCTACTTTGTTTCTTTAGGCCTTCCCCTTCCTTAAAACCCAATTTAAATAAACAAAAGCCTAGCTTGAAGTGTCATGTTCTTAACGACATGGCTAATATTTTTAACGACATGTCCCGAAGTCATTAACATTAGTGTACTTACAGTAGAACCAAAATTGTACTTTCTACAATTTTCAGTCCAAAAGTTCACTTCCCACCACATGCTCAGACATCTTTGACTGAAACACAATCTTAGACACCATACATAGGATTTCTCACACTCCCTTTACATGGGACCAAAGATTAAAGTGAAAATATTAAAAGTTAAAGTATGGCCTAAGCTAGAAAGAGTTGACTTTCGATTGAAGAGAGCTCCTTAAGAAGAGAGCTGAATGTTTCAAAAAGGGGGAGCTCATATTCGTGTAAGAGGAAGGCAAGGAAGAGAGCTTTAAGAAAAGTTTAAGTTTTAGTGTTCTTGAGTATTTTTGGATGTTCTTGAGGTACTTGAACCTTTGGGAAACTAAGTTAAGGTCTTTTAGCTTATAGTAACATATAACTCTAGAATTAGAGAGTATAAGTTCATGGAAAGGGCATGAACTTGGGACATTTGGGAGTTATTTGAGCAAGCTTGAGGTTTAGTCTTAACCTAAACAAGTTTAAGTTATGTAGGAAAGTTAACTAGTTTCAATTTTTTTCTAAATGTCTAAACTTGATAGAAGAAGGATTTCCACTTCCTTTCTTCATCTTGTTAAGACTAAAATTCTAGGATTATTCACTCCCTTCAAAGAGTACCACTTACTCTTCATCTCAACCAGTTTTTGTTAACAAAATCACAAACCAAACCAAAGAAACAAGGAGAACTTTTTGGAGATTTTCATAGAACTAGCGAGGTGGATTCACGGTTACGGGGTGAGCCTTTGAGTTCCTAGAGTCTTGATTCACTTGTTTATACTTGGAATATATGCTTGAGGTGTAAAATGTAAAAATATAAAAAAAACTATCTGATTCTGTCTCTGTAATCTTGTTAAAGACATTGCAATGCCATTAACGACATTAGTAATGTCGTTAACGGTATTGCATTTCAGCAAGAATAAGACAAATGTTCAAGAAATCGTTAAATGTCATTTTATGTTCAAGAGGGTCAGTGGTGACTATTCAGACTTAAAATCTGAGTTTTTAGTAACATAAAGTATATATTTGAGAATTTTGCGAACTTAAAATCGGTTCGAAAGGTGTTTGAATGGTTGAAGTTAATACCCCTACACTGGGATACCATTTTAGTAACTTTAATGGTTTTCCTTTCGAAACGAGTTCAAGAACGCCATTTTATTTATCCATTTGGACTTAGATTTATTTTCACTAATATTATGGTGAAGTGTGTTAGGAAACCCCAACGAAGGGAAGCAAAGTTCCCAAATAACCGACCCGATAAAGATTCACATGCGACATTTTCACTAATAAAATGATTAAATAAATTATGTGTATAAAATGAACCTTTTTACATGGAATAATTTATAAATCTCTCGATGTTTCAAATTAGACCGCTCGGGTCTCACGAAAAATCCAAATGAACATATTTGCAATTACTTGTGATGTGCGATATTTGTGCTAACCCTTGTAAATGCAAGTAGACTAGCTTTAGGATTTAATTTCCTTCGGGCATCGCACTTTAATTTTGAAATCAAATGTAATATTCATCAGATATTAATGTATTCTAGGTAATTGTATCCCTTAGATTCTAATGTACTTAGGGGATTTGTAATCCCCCATTCCAAAAATGTAATTAATCCCCCATAGATTAGGCGCATTTAATTTCCTACGTGTTTACTTTTCACAATTTACTTATTTAACACTTTATGCATGTGCAATAAAGTAAAACTTAAACCAAAAAATATCTAATTTAGTTCGAATATTATAAAAGTGGTTTCTAGTATAGTGTATTTTGACTCAAATGGTGACTAAGTAAGTAACTCATCCGAATCTCTATTCTATGGTATGGATTATGTAAACGGATCTAAGTTGTACCAAATTTTCTCAGAAGAGCTGATCTGGGTGGCGACTCTGTAATATAAGCTAGAGATTTAGGTCTTGAGTTTTAAACTTGAAGTACATTTTTAAGCACTTTTTTCATCACAACCCATTTTAATTCATTTTGAAAAACCTCCCACGACCCATCTCACGGGGTCGGTGCCTCGTGGTGACCACGCGGGTCGAATGTCGTTTGCTCACAACTTGGAAATTAAGGAAGAATCACTTTGCCCCTATTTGGAAGCATTCTAGGTAGCCTCTGCCAAGTTCGATAAATGCTTTTTCCGCCACGTGCTAGGGAAAGATAATCAATGATAGATTCCTTAGCTACCTTGGCCTCGGTGTGGGAAGGACCCCAAGCACAGCCTATCAAGCTATTGGTTCTCCAATCGGCTCAGGAACCCTCTTTTTGTAGAGTAGTGATGGTGGTTGAAGATCCGCCTTCAGGTTGCTGGTACTTAGATATCGTGAGATTCTTGCAAGATGGAGTATATCTTGAGGGGGCAAAGGATTTTAAGGCACTTCTCTTTGTCGCTTGGTTGTTCAGTTCCGCTTGTTTGATAATGACTTGTTCAGAAGTACACCTAAGGGTTTGCTACTCTAATGCTTGAATGAGACAAAAGCCCTACCAGTAATCAGGCACATGCATGTCGATCATTGTGGCCCCATATGAATGGTTTAGCTCTGCAAAGAAGATCCAACAGCAAGGATACTATTGGACTACTATGGTTGCTAACTACGTAGAAGAGGTTCGGAAATGTCACGAATGTCATATTTATGGAAACCTTAGCCATCTACCTCCTTTTGATCTCCATAACTTGTCCACTCCTTGGCCATTCTCGGCGTGGGGGATTGACATAATTTGAGAGATTAGTCCTTCCTCTAGTAATGGGCATAGATTAATCGTAGTGGCAGTCGATTACTTTTCCAAGTGGGTGGAGGTCGAATCTTATTCCAATATTACCGTCAAGAAGATGGCCAAGTTCATAGGAAAAACAAATCTTCACTCATTACGGGATTCTCACAACATTTTCTCTGATTAAAAAGTTCAATTTCAAGGGGCAACGGTAGAGCTAATTGAGAAACATGATATTAAGCATCACAGCTCTTCACCATATAGTATGCAAGCCAATGCAACGGTAGAGGTGACCAACGAATCGATAAAGAAAATCTTGAGTAAGATGGTGACTACTTACTGAGACTGGGCAGATAAGCTGCCATTCGTGATATGGGGTTACAGAACAAGCATTAGAACTCTAATGTATCATACTCCTTTCTCACTGGTATATGAAATGGAAGTTGTCCTATTGATAAAAACAAAAGTGGGGTCTTTGAGAGTGGCCTTGAAATCTAAGCTAAGAGAATCAGAATGGGCTAGAGTCAAGTTTGAGCAGCTTAACATGATAGATGAACATAGGCTAAAAGCCTTGGCTCACCTATAGATGTACTAGCAGAGGATGGCAAAAGCAACCTCTGAAAGCAGGAGACTTAGTATTGAAACAACTGAGGCCTTCAAACATGGATATCAGAAGGAAGTTTAAACCAAATTAAGAAGGCTTATTCGTGATCAAGAAAGTGCTAAGCAAGGGAGCATTCAAGATTATAGACATGGATGGCAATGAGTTCGTCAATCCGATCAATCAAGATAGACTCAACCGCTACCAAATTTAAGAAAAGAAAAAAATTAAGAAAAAGTAGTACAAAACAAAAAATAAATATGTAAATTAACCAGTCAACTAACATTTGGTTGGTTGGGTAAAAATTAGGGTATTTTTTCACAAAATCAAAATAAATAGTCCATTGAGTTGAAATATGAAAAGGACTACTCAGGAAAAACTTAGGACAATAAGTGAAAACAATAAGTACATTAATTAGAAAACCTGAGAGGGCTAGTTAATAACAGGAATCAGATCATTCGAAAAATTTGTACTTCAATTAATTTCATCAATAAAAATATCATTTCTTGCTGAAAATATTCATGTGTATGTTTATCTAAATGTATGGATGTCAATGGTAGAAGTGTCATAATTAAACAACAAATACCTTACAACTTAATTCATTAATTAGTTCATGCTTAGAAAAAGGAATAAATAAATCCGATAGAACTATACCACATTGGTATAATCTAAGCAAAAGTCGATAGTATTGTAAATAAAATAGCATCATAATTGTCTACAACGATTCGATAGGCTGGCTCTATCTACTGCTATAAGGGCTGAGCCCATCCTCCTCCTTGGACCACTCTTGCATCACCCAACAGTACCTCTTAGGATCCGTTACAGACCTAATCGTCCCCAACCATCCGCGATAGAATCGGTCGGTGTCTATAATCTCAACCATCCTATAATCAAGGCAAGCAAACTGAGTATGCTACATCCATAGGCTCAGTAACCTGTCCGACCAAATGTGATGCCACTATAAAACCTTAGAGGAGAAAACACTTCGTGGTATCCTTTGATGACTCCCAAACTGTCTGCATAAGTGATTGGGTGAAAAGAAGGTGGAAAAACGTAGGCCCATCAGCAGTATCCCATCCTCATGCATTAGGATACGACATGGATAATCACCGATCAAGGGCAAAGCCAGTGGACCCTATCATTCGAAAGTTGACCGAAGGCCTGGATCCAGTCACCCTCACCCATAAGTGAATGCCCATCAATGGTCAATCCCCGCTTGTTGTAAGAAATTAGCAAGTAATCAGAAGGGTTCCCCCGAGGACCACTGATCAAAGAGAGTTTCTCCAACAACCACACCTGGAATGAATAATGTCACTTTCGCATAAATAAGGACACAAGATCATTGGTCGTATTTACCTTACCTCGAGAAGAGTGAAGTGCTTGCTAACTAAGTCCGATTGCGAAACAGATGTATCTATACTAATAAGGTTCTCTACCAGCGATAGAGCAGAAGGAGAACTCCCTCGAGAAAGAGGGTCAATAATAGTCAATAATTGAATGGGGCAGTGGTACCAACTCCATAAATAAACTTGGCCATCAACAGCAAAGCCACAATATAAAGCCAGGCAATGTGAGTCCTTAGAGCACTAATGCACCACTATAACATGGTATCAACTAGGAACCCTCTAAGAGATAATGGCTGAGAAAGGAAAGGCACTATGGAATCCAAGTTCCACAAACCTCAAAGGGAGTCGTTGGCTCCAAAGTGGTAAGATATAACAGCTAGTGGAAAGGCCCGAGGGCATGGAATATGGAGGATAGCTTGATACTCCTCAATCATTAAGTAAAGCTCCTAATGGGTAAAGTAGAAAACATGTGAGATCAAATCCCAAAATGATAGTGTGGCTTTGACTAAGATTGTAATCACATAGCGAATACAAAATAGCGAAGTCCCTATAGACCGAATCTTTCAAGTTTCTTCCAGTCTAGGTTCTTCAATGTGCGTAGGAAAACCCAAAGCTGCTAGTTATGAGTCGTCATTGGAAGAAAAGCAAAGAAAGAAGAAAATCTGAAAACTGGAAGGCAATGTCATTAACAACTTGAGTGATATCATTTATGATATGGCCAATATTGTTACTGATGTTGCAATGTCATTAACAATATGGCTTCTCCAGGCAGTTTTCTATATCTATTACCAGACTGGATTTTCCCATGCGGTTAATGATATGGCAGTTACAGCAACAAAAGGTGGGCGTTATTTTAGGAAAAAGTTAGTTTACGAGCTTACTTTTGAACCCGAGAATTCGTAACCACATTTTGTGGATGGGGATCGATGTACTTACAAGCTCGAGCATCACAAACAAGATTGAAACAAAGGGGAATTTAATTAAATTTGTTTGTTCAAAAGATTCAACACAATGAAATTATTCGAATAAAAAGAAAAAAACAATTTTCAAAAGGAGTCAACAGTGCCAACTACAGCTAAAATCTTCTAAAAACGAATGAAGAAACTCTAAATAGAAAATGATGAAGCATCATCCTCCTCTCCCTCTTTGATGTCGCCAATCCGGATGTCTACCTCTACATATTTAGCTCCCGGATGCCCCATGATGAAGGCTGGATCTGGATGGGGTCCCTCTACGAGCCTGAGATCAGCTCCCTCCAGAAGAAGTCGGGCGACTCATCTTCCAGGCCAACTGCCTCTCAAGATCCTCAATCCACGTATCCCGAGTCCTCATCTAATCTCGAAGATTCTAGACCACAATCTGAGTAAGCAAGCGATCCCAGTGCTCTACAGAAAGCAATACCTGTGACAAAAGCATGCATCACGTCATGGGAATTCATGAAAAATAATATCAATAAATATCAAGCATATTATCATGAATAAATAACATGCAAATATAAATGTCATAATACTTTATCTATAGGAAGTCAAGATATATTACCTTGGCCACCCCATTCCGTGCTATGATCAGATCGCGAGCAAACAGGTAGTGACAGGTAAGCATCACAACATCAGCTCGATGGACCTGTCACAATCGAATGAGGGCTAGGTCAAGAACCTCAAATAAATGACTAAGATATAAATTAAAAGGGATAGAAGAGGGGAGCCTCATGTGGGTAGTGTCCTAAGATGCAAAGGACATCGTGTAAGGGCTTAAAGGTAGGGTCTGGGTGTGAGCACGGGATTTTTACTTCTGACTCGTGAGTTCGATGATGAAGCTGTAATTCTTCCCTTGTTAGCTTTTCACATTTTGTAGGGTCCTTAAATCGTCTGGGAATCATCCACCTTGTTTCTTTAGGTTTCCTTTTCTTAAAAAAGCCCAAGCCCAAAAGAAAAAGCCCAACCTGGCCATGCAATGTTGTTAACGATATCACATCGACAACAGAACTATAATTGCACTTTATGGACTTTTTCAGCCAAAAAAATCAAAATTTTCCCACTTACTCGGTTTCTATCATTGAAATACAGCTGCCACATCCCACTAAGGACTTTGGATCCCCAACATTTGCATAGGGATGAGGGATTAAGTTGAAAAATGGAAAAGTGGAAAAATCAAACTTGGACCTCTCTTTTGGATTGAAGGAATTTCTCTCTTTAAGAGAGCTGAATTCCAGCAAAGAAAGGAGAAGGAAGTTTCAGAGAAAAGGGAAAAGAGTTCCAGAAGAAGGAGCTCACATTTAGCATAAGAAAAGGGGAGCATTTATTTGAAGTGTTCTTGAGGTTCTTGAGCTAAAACCAAACTTTCACCCCCAAAACTTGGGATTTCGGGTTAGTTAGATTAAATACATGAGCTTTAGACTTGAATGGAGAGTCAACAAAATCTTTATCATTCATTTGGAGGCTACTACACCTTCTGAAACATCCACTTTGGCAAGGAATGGATCCTTTTCGGAGATTTTTGGTAAACAACCAAAATAAACCAAAAAGAAACAAGGAGAGCTTTCCGGAGGACTTCATGGATCTTAAAGAACAAGGATTCATGACTACAGGGTAAGCCTCTCAGTTCCTAGAGTTTGTGCTTACGGTTACATGATTTTCTTTTTGAAGTTTCATCTTCTTTTCAATTTTTTTCTTTTTCATACACCATTCTATTTTCTGAAAAATGCAGTATCATTTCAAAAATTTTTGAGTATTTTGTTTACATAAACATAATCTACACATTTTGATCTTTCCGAAATGATAAAGATCATCCAAAACGGTTAAGTATAGCGAATGTTATGATCGTTTGAAGTTTCAGATTTTCTTTTTGCTATTTTTTGTTGTTTTCTACAAGTCTGGAAACTCGATGTCGTTAATGATATCACCTAATGTCGTTAACAACATCACAATATCATTAACAACATTGACTAATGTCATTAATGAAATTGACTTTGGCAGAATCCAATTTCGCTTCGTTTTGCTCCGTTTCGAATCGTTTGAGCTCGGAACGACCAGCTGAAACCCTTCTAAACTTAGAAATGCATCATTGGGGGTAACAAACCTCTAAATTGTAATTATTCAGGAGTTATACATGATTTATGAATGTATTAATATGTTGATTAAGGTTTGGAGTAGAAGCGGAAGCGCTTCGGGCCATTCATATCGATATCGCCCTTCACATGGAAGTTGGTAACTTTATGGATGACATCGTTACCGTTGTTAACCCAACTGATGGCTATGTTATGCATGTTCGTCCTAGATTTATGTTGTTTTAGGTCACCCCCATGAAGGGAATCAAATGTATTCCCAGATAACAGTCCTCACTACTTTTCCATGTTTTCATTTTCACTAATAAAATCAACCAACATATGTGTAAATAAAATGAACCATTTTTATTTTACCACAACTTCAAATAATTGATGTTTTAATTAGGCCACAAGGGTCTCACTAAAATCAAATCGAACATATGTACCTTATCTCGTGCTAACCTTTGTGGATGCAGGTTAGATGTATGCCTAGGAATTCATTTTTCCTTCGGGTATTGCAAATATTTTAAGGGAAATGTAATTAATAGATTAGGCGGGCGGTTGCATCCCCTGAGGTTATGTAAACTTTAATCTTTACTTTTCTGCATTTATTTAATGTTTTATGGATGGTTTCTAGCTCCCTGCATGTGCGTTAAATCATGCATTTCAACCTCAAAATGACTTAAGTGCGAATATGCGTAATTAAGAAAATACGGTTTTCAACAGATGTAATATAATGTGATCACTTAAGAAATAAGCAACTTATCCCGGACCCGAATCTCTGTATCTTGGTGGGCCTTCCCCTGGATGTTAAGCCTCATGAGACTCTAATTCTTGGAAAGAGCTAATCCATATGGCGACTCCACACTAAGAGACGGCAGATTCGGGTTCGAACTGATCTAAAAACATTTGCGTTCTCTCTTTTAGACCTTCTCCAGGTACCACGACCTGGTGCACCTTTTTTTTCAAACACCCTGGTGGACCGGGCCTCTCATATCTGTGCGCTCTCGGCCCATCGCTCTGTGTCGTCCGCTCATAGTGGTGAATTCATTGGGGATTTTTTCTAAAAACTTTTTTTCAAAAGTTTTAGATTTTGGATAAGTGCTGAAAATTATTGATCACATTATTTCATTTTTTCTTAATTATGACATATTCATAATAGCGCATTGCAATAAAGGGGATTAGCCCATAAGTCTAAGGTACCCTTATTACCGTGAAACTCTCTTCGGTACTAATCTGCCTCCCTGAGAAAAGATAGTACTTGAGCGGGTTGAGCACTTGTTGCCATATCTCATGTACCTCCCTCAACCCATTTGGGGAAAGGCTTGGAGTGTATTTTAGTGCAACAAGAACCTTCTACATCAATAACCCATTTACAACCCTCATGTAAATAACCCAGAGGCATTTTCCCTAGGGTGTTACCCAACAAACGACCATGCATAATATTTTTTCTACAGGTGCACTTCTTAGTATCTTCATGGAACTAAGATGAACCAAACTTAGGATGGAGACTAACCAAAAACCCTACACGTGGGAGTTTTATGGTTGGAAGTTTGGACGTTACATGATATGTGCTATGTGTATACTGCTGAACAAATGTCATACTAACCACAAATTTTTGCGCAGACACTTGAACGCACACACTCATGATAATAAATGTACATATCACGATACCAAACCAATATCACATACACTTAGGCACAGTTAACACTATAGATCGTGTCACCCTAGGACAACATAAAGCCACTTAGGGACATCACTTACCCCTTTTTCAATAAGATGTCCACTTGACATCCCACTATTAACCTGCACATGGAAAATATACCTCCCTTTTAAAACGTGATGTCCACTTGACATCCGACACTTAGCCCACAAGGGGCAATAATACAACTTACACATCATCTTTGAGATGTTCACTTGACATCCAACTCACAGCCCTTCCGAGGTAATTATACACACCAAAAATCCCAAACTGGGCAAATACCTACCCATGATCAAAATAGTGCTTACTAAGCGCTCAAACCTTTGTTTTCTTAGAATCATGGACTTCTAAGCCTAGGGTATGACACACCGTTCTACCCAAACTTGAACCTAGAAATATATGATGCGACAAGACAGCATCACCTAGGACAGGATCATCCTTGGTTATAGCGGTGCCCACTTGGTGCTCGAACCTCTGCCCATTCGAGGCAACAAACCCACTATACTAAGAGTCACACGGTACAATGCACTATTTACCCAAACTCACACAATTGTGTGGAAGCTGAACAAAGCCACCTCACGACATGAGAAAGAGCCACAGTTGCGAATTCTCAAAAAGCCTATTACCCCATGGGTAATAGGCAACCATCACCTATTTGTTCCAAATGGATTGGCAAACATAAGTCACACCTTAAACCAAGCCTATTACCACATGAACATTATGGCAATCAACTTGTTTGTTCTAAGAGGATTGGCAAACACAAATCACAACCTTAGCCTTTTACCACTCGTGTATTACGGCTAGCAACCTGTTTGTTCCAAATGGATTGACAAACATAAGTCACACTTTACCACACGAGTATCACAAAAGTTGACCAAATGGATTGACAAAACACGAGTCGCACCTAAACCCCAAGCCTACTACCACACGAGTATTACGACAATCGACCTGTTTGTTCCAAATGAATTGATAAACACAACCCTCGACATCGCATAGATGTCACCTCAAACTATTTACCTATTACCACTTTTCTACTGATACGTGTAATAATTTGTTCGCAAGATTTGGCTATATATTAATGGTGCCAAAAACTTGTTCACATAAAGTATAGGTGTTTTCAGTACCTCTTATCAAATAGAAAAATGATGATAACTGCAAGTATACAGTTGCGATGTAGTTTTAAAGGATATCGAACCCACAGGGAAGGAACCAAGTCTAAAGATCAACAAGGGAAAACAAAGTAAATAAAATAAAAATAGATTGGAGGTTTTGGATAGGAAGATTAGAATGAAAAATGAGTAAATATAGATGTGGAAGACTAGAGAATCTAAATATAGAGATTTTCCCTACGAATAAGTATAGCAGAGAAAACATGCAAGTTCAACAAAGATGTTATGATTTACTAAACTAATCTAACAAACTC